>JALIGW010000003.1:9849381-9949381 GCA_023053685.1 Diadophis punctatus similis | reverse complement strand
CGACAGCATCGATCTTGCCCACATACAGTACATGAACTCTATTATCCTTCATGCTTGTTAAAAAGAATGCCTTAAAAAAATGGCCCTGCCCATAATGAAGTCTGTGTCTTCCACTTTATATTATATTTAGTTTGATCCCGGTACTTCTTTTTGGAAGAGAAGGAGGGACCAAGAACAGCCTCCTTGTAGCTCACTTTGCTGGGATGGAAGATCATCTTTGTCTTCCAGGATGTTCTTCCTTGAGAGCTTCTTCATTAGACAGCTTCCCAGGGGCCCTTAGGGTTCTTGATAAAGGTAAGAGATTAGACCAGTGATGGCGAACCTTTTTTGGTTTGTGTGCCAAAAGGGGGGGAGTGGGGGGTCATGCGTGTGCATGCCCACACCTATAATTCCATGCGCCCCCGCGCATGTGCATGTGACCCCCCCCCACTCCCAGAACATGATGGCATGCCCGTTTTTTGCTCTCCCCAGGCTTCAGAGCCTTTCTAGGAGCCTGGGGAGGTTGAAAATGGCCTCCCCCCCAGAGGCCCTCCAGAGGCAGAAAATGGCCCATTTGCCAACTTCCGGTTGAACCGTGAGGCCTGTTTTTTTGCTCTCCCCAGGCTTCAGAGCCTTTCTAGGAGTCTGGGGAGGGCAAAAATGGCCTCCCCCCCTGGAGGCCCTCCAGAGGCCAGAAATGGCCTGTTGCAAGTTGGGAAACCAGCCATTTCTGGCCTTCAGAGGGCCTCCAGGGGGTGGGGAAGGCCATTTTTGCCCTCCCCAGGCTCCTAGAAAGGCTCTGAAGTATGGGGAGAGCAAAAAAAGGGAACTTCCGGTTCAACTGGAAGTCAGCAAATGGAATGTTACTGGCCTCTGGAGGACCACCAGGGGGGGTGGGGAAGGCTGTTTTCACCCTCCCCGGGCTCCTAGAAAGGCTCTGGAGCTTGGGGAGAGCAAAAAACAGGTCTTCCCCACCCCCTCCGGAGGCTGGAAACAGCCTGTTCTACTCCAGTGATGTTCTACTCCAGTGATGGTGAACCTATGGCACGCATGCCACAAGTGGCACACGGAGCCATATCGGTGGGCACGCGAGCTCAGGTCTGATTTTCAGGCCTTCTGGGCCCACTGGGAGTCGGAAAACAGGCTGTTTCCAGCCTCCGGAGGGCCTCCAGGGGGTGGGGAAGGCCATTTTTGCCCTCCCCAGACTCCTAGAAAGGCTCTGAAGCCTGGGGAGAGCAAAAAAAGGGAACTTCCGGTTCAACTGGAAGTCAGCAAATTGAATGTTTCTGACCTCTGGAGGACCTCCAGGGGGGTTGGGGAAGGCTGTTTTCACCCTCCCCAGGCTCCTAGAAAGGCTCTGGAGCTTGGGGAGAGCAAAAAACAGGCCTTCCCCACCCCCTCCGGAGACTGGAAACAGCCTGTTTCCCGACTCCCAGTGGGCACAGAAGGCCCAAAAAGTGGCTGGCTGGCACGCGCATGCATGCCAGAACTGAGCTCGCATGCCCACTGATATGGCTCCGCATGCCACTTGTGGCATGCGTGCCATAGGTTCGCCATCGCAGGATTAGACAATACATCTCTTCAGCTTTGGAATCTCCAACTGCACAATATAAATTGAGTGTAATTATGTCTGCAGGTGGTCCATGCTAATGGACAGGCTAGATTGCACCCTTCCTTTCCCTAATGTCCTTCTGAAAAGATCAAGGATGCAACCTCCCAATGACATTAGATTCTTTGACTGATGAGTAGTAGCCACTCCACGGTAAATGCTCTTAGAGTTGTCTATGCAAAATACAGACCCTGCCCGAAACAGTCTATGCATGTTCGTCGTTTCTTCGTGTTAAAATTGTCTGTATGTACAATTGGGGGAAAAAAATAACACATTTTCCATTTTAAAGTTGAAATCTTTTCTTTCTTTGTTATCTCCTGATGCAAAAAAATCTTCAGCAAACGCCCTGTGCAAATGCATACATATAGACATTCCAACTCCTGACCGCTGCCTACAGCTGTAATTCATTTTGTTTGATGGCTTTACTGTGCTTCCTGATAGTGATGACAAATTGATTACCCGGTAATGCAGAAATGGGCAAAGCTTCCTGATCTTATGGAAGTAACATGAGAACAGATTTGACAATGTGTAAGGGGACATGGGAGCGATATGATTTCTTCCTTTTCCTTTCCTCGTTTTCTTTATTTTTTGGTTCAGGTTTAAAGGGGAGGGGGGTGGAGAGTAAATCAGGAAAGAAAACATTCGAGGCAGAACAGAATAAAGTGTTGAGATCTTCCCTTTCCTCATCTCCCACATGCCAAACAAGAAAGCATTACTTTTAAAATGTTGCACGGCACGGAGGATTGTTCCTACGTTGCTTATTGTCAGCTCAGTGGAAATCTGTAAGGAGATTTTCACATCCACAGAGAAATGAATGGCAGGTCGTAGGGCAGCTCCTTGTCGCAGAAGATCAGTGTCAGGAAAGCCATGACCATCTTTGGCACCAACAAGGACATTACTTGACAACCTCAGCAGAAAAATCCAGAGGATGGTCAAAGAAGAAGGGTGGGGAAAGCCACTGAATTCTCTTCTTGCTTGTGCCACATTAGCAGCTTTGGATTTTGTATCCAATTGTCACCTTTGCTGCAGGCTTTGCCACCAATGTTTAGCTAGGTTATTAAAATTCAGAGGACCTGCAACTTTTGGCAGGCAATGGAGGGCTGGAACTAAAAAGAATTATGACCAGCTGGTTCAGGCTGATTGCTGCAAACCAGCTGTTTAAAAAGTTAATTTGATAAAATGTAAGCAACACAGTGGGAGAGGTGGCTTCGGAAAGATAGCTCGGAGGGTACAGTAACTACAGGAAGAGATAATTATTGATGAGCACTTGATGCTGATTCCCTTCCTCCAGAAATATACCAAATATACCAAAAGAGTAGCTTGCCTCAAGGATAGGACTCCGGGCGGCTGACGTTCCAGCAAAGCAGGATTTCTCCATCTCAGCAACTTTAAGATGTGTGAACATGCTGGATGGGGAATTCTGGGAACTGATATCCACACATCTTAAATTTGCTGAAATGGGCAAGCACTGCCGTAGAGAGAGAAGGCGGCATTTTCTTGGCTGGCTGAGGAATTTTGGGAGTTGAAGTCCACACATCTTAAAGTTGCTGAGGTTGAGAAACATTGCAATAGAGAGAGAAGAAATATTTCCTTGTTATGCTTTGGTGTTTTGGGACTAGCCTTCTACAGGGGTTTCTTGAACAGGGAGGCCATCAGAATTGTAAGCACAACTAGAGAGGAGGAGGAGTTCAACCCTGCAGGGGTCATGCATAAGAGCAGAGTGGGAATGTCCAGATGTGAAGACTTTCAGTAGGAGAAGAACTGGGCATTAGTCATCCTTCAGGAAAAGGAAGAGCTACCTTAATTCTCTATTCTCCTGGAAGTAAATCCCAAGGGGCACTTTTCTTTAGGAGAACAGAGCAGTCTGCAATTATCATCAGACCCAAGTGTTGCTTAATTTAGATAACAGTCTTACTTATGACTGATGTAACTTCTAGTTCCTATTAACCCATATAGCACCAATGATGTTTTGTAAATCATTCAAATCTTGAGACAGGTTAAATGATTTAGGTTCCCAACATTTGATTGATTGATTAATTGATTGATTGATTGATTGTATACAGATAGTCCTCAATTTATAACCATTAGTTTAGGGACGGTCAAAGTTACAATGGCACTGAAAAAAGTGATTTACGATTGGTCCTCGTCCTTATGACCATCACAACAACCCCACAGTCACGTGATCAGACTTTGGGTGCTTGACACAACTCACATATTTATGATGGTTGCAGTGTGCCGAGGTCATGCAATCATCCCAACTGGTTCAAAAAAATCAATGGGGGAAAGCCGGATTTGCTAAACAATAGCATGATTCACTTAATAAATTCAGTGATTTGCTTAATAACCATGGCAAAAAGGTTGTAAAATCAGCCATGACTCACTTAACAATTGCCTTGCTTAGCAATGGAAGTTCTGGTCTCAATTGTATGTTGAGGACTACCTCTAACTATTAAAAATATATGCTGCCAATACAGACTCACAGCAGTTCAGATATTAGGATATATTTTTTAAGATTGACAAGGATACTAGAAGATGCATAATTTTGTATTTATTTATTTATTTGTCATGTTTATTTATTTATTTATTTATTTATTTATTTCTTAGTTCTTATATGCTGCCCTACTCCCGAGGGACTCAGGGCGGCGTACAGCAATATACAAGAACACTAGATAATAAACAGTAATTAAAAACCAAGTTAAAAAGTTAAAAAATTGAACAATTAAAAAGTATTCACCAACCAGACATACCCGGGGGAGAGCTCAGATGGACTAGTCTCTACCCCCTGCCTGCAGGAAAAGCCATGTCTTGACAGCTTTTCGGAAGGCCAGTAGGGTGGGGATGGTTCGGGTCTCTAGGGAAAGTTGGTTCCAGAGCATGGGGCCCCCCACAGAGAAGGCCCTCCCCCTAGGGCCCGCCAGCCGGCATTGTTTGGCTAACGGGACCTGGAGGAGACCCACTCTGTGGGCCCTAACCGGTCGAAGTGTATATTGGAGGTGGTGACCCTTTGAGAGCTGTATGCAGCAAAATTTCATTTTAATGTATGCCGATTAGTGTACATTCAAAGTGACAATAAAGTTAGTCTAGGTCTAAGCTATTTTAAAAGTAATGTCAAGACAGCTACGTAACACCAACAGTAACATATCTGTTGGCACAGTATGCGCTCATAAACTGTAAGCCATTTATTTGCACATTTTTTTTAAAAAAAACACATATTGTCTAAAATTTTGAAACACTTGAAATTTGTACACTTTCAGTTACTTTGATGAGGCCTCCAAGATTAGTTCAGTGCTAGTTGGTAGCTTCAAGAAAACTTGTAATGTCCGTAAAAATTTTTCAATTTGTGCCTCTGCTATAGTCCACCCTGGGCACACAGCTTTCTCTCAGCCTTCAACAGTAAAGTAAATAAAGAACAATAACGTTAACATGTCAGCTTGATGGAGATTCCTGTGACAATTAATGCAATGCTTTGTACACTTGAGTAACTGGAAAAATAACTATTTGTGCATCTACTTAAACAGTGTACATAAATGGATAAGGGTGGATACAATGGCTGTTGCAGCCAAGAACTTGGCGGACTGGGAGATATTTATATTAATGAACAGTGACTTTTTAAATTTGAGGACTAACATCATTTATTCATGGGTAAAAATCAGGAATAAAAAAACCAGCACAACATTACCCATATATCAGGGGTGAAATGCTACCTGTTCAGCCCGGTTCAGGTATACCGGTAGCGGCGGGCGGTGGTGGTTCGGAGAACTGGTAGCGGTGGCAACACAAGGCTCCACCCACCCACCCACCCAGACATCACCATTTTTTAACCCTCTGCGCATACGCAGAGGGTGAAAAAGCTTGCACAAGAGTGGAGCGTGCATCAAAAGCACGCGCATGCGCAAGCGGACCAAGCGCGTGCACGCAAAGCGTGCACTTCCGAATCAGTAGGGAAGGTAAGTAGATTTCACCGCTGCCATATATAATAGTAACATAACATATTTTTAATCTAATTCCTGATAATTTAAATGTTTTTATATTTAGGATTTTATTGTAAGCCATCCAGAATCACATTGGATGACAGAAATTTAAAAAATAAATAGAATATTGCTAAAATGATAATAAGAATAGATAGAGAGGAGCTCACTAATGTTTGTAGCAAATTTGAATGGTAATACATGCCATTCAAAAATAATATAAATTCTCAGGTGGGCATCTTTGCATCTTTACTGTAGCTTCTTGATATAGACCTTGCTCTTAGTTAATTTTAGTATTGTGACTTAATTAGTGATGTTTTCTTCCTGGTTATCATGTACTTCTTTGTTTTTCTTTTTAAATCCTTTCCTTCCTTTTCTTCCAGTTACTTTATCTGCTTTATCTATATACTCAGGGGTGGGCTCTTCCCGGTTTGGACCAGATCACCTGAACCGTTAGCGACCCACTGGTGATGTGACAATGGTGTCACGGATCCGGTTTGGTCGGTGCTGGTCCGTGGGCACCGCCATCTCTTTTTGGGAATTTTTGGTGAATTTTTCCGTGTTTGGATGGCTTCTCCTCTTCCGCGGCTTGAAAAAGAGCCCTCCTGCCCACCCCCGGGTTAATACTCACCTTTATTTCTTCGCCCGAAACACAGCTGATCAGCTCCTCAGCTGTGTTTTGGGCTGAATCCTGCTACTGAGCATGTACAGAAGTGAAATTGCATGGGGGGATGCGCATGCACTAGCAGAGTAAGAGCGTGTGCGCAAAACGTCGCGATGCGAACCGGTGGCAAAGGTAAGTGGAAACCACCTCTGTATATACTGCTCTATTACTAAAACTTTCATGTCTGTTTGATTGTAACCATTAATTGGGCAAAATGATGCATATTAGGAAACAATTTTTGAAGCAACATATAGCAAATGGGTTAACTTACAGAATGCTTCCAAAATTCGGGGCCCATAACTCCTGTGGGATTAAAATCGGGTGAACATGTGACCACCTCAGTGCTGCCACATTACTGTGATCAGCTGCAGTCACATGATCCAAAAGGTGAAGCTTGCATTACAACACAACACTGCTTTTATCATTCTCCCCACCCCACCTCCCCGTCCCACTCTCTGCAAATACTGCTGAGTTAAAGCAGTATTTGGCAGTGAGGGAGCATCTTCTCTTCGTCGGAGCCAAGATATACATCCAAATAATGTGTGAAAAGTAATTAGGGTTCAATCAGAAGTAGTCATTGACCAGGCTTAAGAAACTTCTTTTCTTGCTTGCAATTTTATGTCTGTAGTAGATTTTGTTTAGTGGAGTAAATTGGTACTTGATGATGATTCAGTATCATTGTATTTCTTGAATATATTGATTCTGAATGCCTTCACAAAGAGAGTAAGGGTCATTTTTTCTGCATTAGCTTGGGTTGCATCCCATCTTCCTCTGACTACTCTCAGGAGCATTTAACTTGGTTGTTGTTGTTTTCTAACCAGATTGAAATAGCTCTGCATGAATTATTAGGTACAGAATGAGTAACACATAGATTACAAAATGCTAGAAACTGACATTCCAATTGCTAGACTTTGTAGTTTAATAGCTGATGCCAAATCTACTCAATAAACATTCCCAAACCTTCTCAAGAAACATGACAGATAGTTCTCTGAAACACTTGCCCTGCATGATATAAAGATCGTTCTGTTTGCTCCATGTTAAAAAAAAATTCAAGTAATTGTTCTAAAAAAAATATCTTCTAGATATTCTTTTCTTTTTTGTTGCCTTCAAACCAATTTTTGACCCTTGCAACTACCTGGGCTGGTCCCTGTACTTTTCTTGGCGAGATTTCAGAAGCGGTTTGCCATTGCATTTCTAAGCCGGAGAGAGAATGACTGGCCCACGGTCACCCATCTGTGTTTGCGCCTAAGGTGGGACTAGAACTCACAGTCTCCCAATTTCTAGCATGTTTCCTTTACCACTTTACAAGTTCGGCTCTCGTGTTCTTTCCCGGCAGGATCAAATACATGTCTTTAGTGTTGAGTCACTAAATGGAATTTTTGGTTCATATAAAAAAAGGCTTCAGATTCACATCAGCATGGATTTTGACAATTTCAGATGATTCATCTATTCAGCCTCCAGAAGTTATGAATGCTCCAACATGGGAAGTTTTTAAGAAGATGTTGAATAACCATTTGTCTGAAGTGGTGTAGGGTTTCCTGCCTAAGCAGGGGGTTGGACTAGAAGACCTCCAAGATCCCTTCCAACTCTGTTATTCTGTATTCTATATCTAGATCCAGCTTTTTGGTGAAGCAAAACTTATTAATACATCTTGATATGGCTTCTCAAAGTCTTTCTTGGTGATATCAATAGACAGTATCCTATTTTTATGCTTAGATATATTGAGTGGCCCAATAAAACCTCTTAACATTGACAGGAGGCAGCCTATGGAACATAGGTTCCCCCTGGTGAAGTAATGTATTATAGTATTCTCAAACTGATGAGTGATAAATGAGCAAGACACACTCATGTTCTTGGTCTCCAGGATGGTTCTCACCCATAAGAACTATCAATATTGACAGATATGGTGTTTGTGTGATCCTTTGGTTAGTTGTAGGATTGAGAGCTATTTAAAACAGTCCTGTACAAATGGAAACCAGAATTCCAGCTGGTTCAGATGATAACCCTTCCTAGAAGAAATAATTTTTGGCAGAAGCGTCTTTCATTAGAAAAAGAGGGATGGGTAGAATGGAGTCATGTATATGAGCAAGGCAAAAAGCTTCCTTGGGAAAATTATTGCTTTATTAAGAACTATGTAGATTTTTATTTTTCAAAAGTAATAAATTTTAAAAAAGCATTATCAGTGGAACATTTTTCTCAGTGCCTTTGTAAGAATGCTCTTTGAGAAACATTTTCTTTCTCTTCTACCACCCAGGCTGTACTTTGATTATTTAATTTACATAACAATGTACTATAAAGCAAAAAGGCAAAGAAATGTTATTTTTGCTTGGTTTAGATTTTGCTTTTGAGCCAATGATTGTTAGTCCAATGGTGGCATTTCTTTATTCAGCATTTCAATTCATGATTTTTTTTAAAAAAAAATTAAGATATTGGTTGCCTGGTAAATTCCTCAACCCCCAGCCCAAATTTCATATGGGGACCAGTGGTGGGTTCCTACCGGTGCGGTCCACTCTATAGCACCGGTAGCGGCCCGCTGGTAACATCACAGTACTGGTGCTGTCGGTTGCTGGTGCCTGGGCGCTGCCATTTTTAAAAAAAATGTTTAATTTTTTTAAAAAAAATTCTTCTGCGCATGCCCAGAAGCCGAGCTTCAGGCACTGCGCATGTGCTGCCTTCCTACCCCACAGTGAGTCCAAGCAGGGGAGGATGGCTGAGGGAGCGCATGAGACGCTGAAAGAACGGGTGGCAGGAGCTATCTCCATTCCCCTCCCTTCAGCAGTCCGAGAAGCCACAAACGCGTGGTGATGATCCTAGGCATTTTCGCACGTTTGAGGCTTCTCAAGCTGCTGAGGGGAGGGGGAATGGACGGCAGGACCTATCTCAGTTCCCCTCCCTTCAGCAGTCCGAGAAGCCACGCCCACCCGGTCACATGGCTGGCAAGCCACACCCACAAAATAAGCCACGCCCACAGAGTGGAAGTACAAAAATTAGGAACCCACCCCTGATGGGGACTGTTTGTTATTCTTCAGTAACTGAATGTATATTGTCTGATACGTGTGAAAAAGAGATGAAACTTTGATCACACAATCATGTTTGCCATCTTGACTCTTTTGATCTCCCCCTATGGATATCCCTGAGACGCCCAAAGGAAATCGAACTTCAGTGCATCCACACAATGAGGCAATCTTTTTGTGTGAAAGTCCAGCAGATGCTGGACTTTTACAATTTGTAAAATGCCAGCCTCTCACACATCCTTATTTGTGGGAGGAAAATACTAGTAGGCTGGCCTTCAGTTGAAATTAAGGTTCACACATTAAGGCAAGAATTTTTTAACTTGTAGCTGGGTTTATTTTACTTTTTATCTTTCCTTTTCATTGTATTATTTATTCATTTGTTTGCTTATTTGTTAGATACAGATAGTTCTTGTTTAGCACCATTAATTTGCAATTATGATGCGGTGATGAAAACTAACTGTGACCAATGCCTGCATTTAGGACAATAAAAGCCTTCAGTGTGAAACTGATTAAGGCCCGGTCAGTTTTAGACAGCAGTTGTAAGCTGGCCTGGAGGGCTCTAATCAACTAATTAAGATCACAGAGCTGAGCACCATAACTTGCCTTTAGCTCTTTTTAGGCAAGTGCTGCCTGCTTGGTGGAGAAAAGCAGCCCAGGGAGAGATTGTTTGTTTAAGCAATTTCTCTGCCCTGTGAGGGGGAGAGAAAAAAAAACCCAGTCAGGTCAAAGACAGGACACCGTGTGAGAGAACTTTATCTGAATGAGAAGGCAGCAGCCAGCAATCTCTCTCTCTCTCTCTCTCTCTCTCTCTCTCTCTCTCTCTCTCTCTCTCTCTCTCTCTCTCTCTCTCTCTCTCTCTCTCTCTCTCTCTCTCTCTCTCGTAGTTCCTTAGTGACTATTTTGCCAGAAGGAAATGGGGTCACTAAATGAGGACTATCTATTATAGCCTGCCTTCAAGGTGTATTTTACTCTTTAGTTTGTACCCACAGCACCTTCACCACGACCTGAGAGAAAGAAACTGCTCTCCCTAGATTACTTGTAGCTCTTAACCACTACATCAAGCTCATCTACACTGAACTGGGACTGGAAAACATTTTAAAAGAGAAGATTGGGCAACAGAGTGCTCTTGTCCCTAAAGCAAGTTTACTGTAGAAACAGAACATATTTATTTCTCTACCATCCAATCACGGTATTAGTAAATTGGCCATTTAACGTTCAAAAGAGAATGGTAAAATGGTTCCCATGCCACCAAAGGACTACTATTAAGAAGGTGTGAGGGAATGCCAAGGAAATTTATCAAATATCTCTTGAAAGAATGATAGTTGGGTAGAACAAGGAAGGAAACTTTCAAGGGTAAATCATAACGCCCTGCTTTCTATTTTGAAGGATATCATTTGCTTTGGCTCTGTCCTCCATGGTGTATGGGGGAATCTTAAAAATAACTTGTGGTCCCAAAGTTGCTTTTCCAAAAGGCAACTGGATAACCAGATTTTCTTCAGTCAGAACCGAAGAAGCTTCTTGGATGAGAAGTGAAACATTTTCAATAGGAAAAAAAATACCAAAAAAGTCCAGTTGCCTTTTAGAAAAGGATCTTTGGAACATCCATGATGTTTGGATGATTGAGAATCTCCATAGACATTAACTGGCATTGTTCAAAAAGAATGAGAACTAAGTGGAATGGCTACTGAAATATGTGTTTATTATCTAAGATTTGCTGATGAAAAGCCTCTTGGTAACAGCAAGAAGTAGCTCATTTTCAGACTCCATCACTCAGCCTTGCATTGAGTAAGGCTTTTTTTAAAAAAATAATGTTTTTATATATAACTAATATAATTCCTTTTGTCAAGATCTGGAGATAATTTATTTCTATGATAATGTCCATTAAAACCTCTCCTATGCAGTTAGTAGACAGGAAGGCTTTCCTATAGATTTCTATTCTTAGTAAGAGCCACAGCAATTACTAATGCAAGCTTCTGACTTATTTTGTATGAGTGAGAGAGTAAATCTAAATTGACACATACTGTACATAGGGTAATTTCAGTTGTTTTGCTTTCATAGGAAAGGAACAATGTTTTAAGACACTTTTTATCTTCATACTCATTTCATCAGAATTATATAGTAATTGCTACTTACTGTATATTTGTCATACACTTGTATTATCTGCTATGGGAAACATTGTGAAGCAAGGCTTAAGCCTGTTCTCTTCTTCATCTCTAATGCAAGGAGTTTTACACAGATAAAACATTCAACCTGAACATTGTTTGGGAATCCTAAAATGAACACCCTTGCACACAAAAGAAAAGGTGAGTTCTCAGCCTCAGCAAAGTACTCTTGTCCCCAAAAGGCACCTTGCCCCATAGAAATAATGTTTTTTTCATAAATGACCACATGTCAGTCCTCTGTCCCTGCCACCTTCCAAAGTCCTTAACTCAAATACCTATTTTCCTGAGCTTGTATGGCTACCTGTGCAAGCCCAGGAAGAGGCAGAACTTCGTAAGGAGCAGCCGACTGGTAGAAATATGGAGTTCATGAGTGATCCAAAGGACCCTACTCCACTGCCTGTTTTTAAGCTCTAGCAACTTAATACATGGGAACCAGAATACTAGGATGTTACCACCAACCAGGCTTCACCCATATGTCATCAAATTCTTAACCCTGATTCTGCTCTTGAAGGTACAGGATGCTCCCACCATTTTTAAGTGGAGAATCAGTCTGGTAGGAAATAGTACCATAACTAAGTTCAGCTAAACCAGGGCTGTCAAACTCCCGGCCCGCGGGCCAGATAGCAATAGCAATAGCACTTTACTTATATACCGGTTCATAGTGCTTTACAGCCCTCTCTAAGCGGTTTACAGAGTTCAGCATATTGCCCCCAACAATCTGGGTCCTCATTTTACCCACCTCAGAAGGATGGAAGGCTGAGTCAACCTTGAGCCTAGTGAGATTTGAACAGCTGAACTGCTGAATTAGCAGTCAGCCTGCAGTCGCAGCATTTAACCACTGCACCACTTCAGCTCAGATGCGTCAAGCGCTGGCCACGCCCACGCCCGGTTTAGCAAAAGGGAAAAAAGTCCCGATACGTCATGTGATGCTGCTGTGATGACCTGAGTTTGACACCCCTAACCTAAACTGTATGGGGTTATAGTGTTTTATGTTGATTTGAACCTATGGGTGAGCAGGGCTTCTGATTATGCTGCAGGCTATCTTCTGTTTGGTGAACACCTGTAAATGTACGACCTCCCACGTCCATGTAAATAGATACTGTAGGTAGAAGGTGTGGGGGTGAAATTACACATTTCTTCCACTTCTTTCCATATTAATAATAAATGAAGAGGACTAAATTATACTCTCTTCCAGTGAAAAAAGCCAATTCCCTTAAAAAGCCAATTCTGACAAATGGAAAGATGAACATATGTGATGGCATCACATTCTATGCCTTTTTCCTGATTTCGGTATTATATCCTGCACTTGATGAATATCACCATGTTTTGCTGGGGTTCAATAATCATTTTCTCTTTACATAGAAATGAAGATCTGACAAGATTAAGAAATGTACAGCCTTTCTTCTTAATACCTGATTTCATAACCTTTCATGAGGTTAGGCTTGGGGTTTATTTGTGCTTGGAATTTTGGGGACCTCGACGGAGAAAATATCCTTAACCCTCAGCAAATTCATCCTGGTTCTGAGACTCAGCCTTGGCTTTGGTTGGTTCAAACTGAGCCCTGATCGCTAAATCTCAGACTGATTCCTGTAGAGGAGGAGACTTGATGAACATGAAAAGGAAGTTCTTCAGTGCAAGATTAGGTAGCTGTCAAATCGTGAAACAAATTGCATTTGAAATCTGGAAATCTTTGCGTTACATTTGTACATATTAATTTCTCCAATACTGTCCGTTTCGTTTGTTTGTTTGTTTGCTTGCTTGCTTGTTGTGTGGTGTAAGCGAAAACTGCCCTTCCCATAGCGGTAGGAACAACAACAGCAAAACTCTACAAACCGCAGTAGCCTGGAGATGGCATCACATATCTAAAAGGGCTCGAGGTTCCATTCATTAGCATACACTTCACTCTTATTTTAGCATGCTTTAACTGCTAACATTTTTAACCATCTGCAAAGCAATCCTCAAGCATCCTAAATGGGGCTGAAAAGTTATTAGCTCCGTCTCCCCTTGAATGAGTTCTTATGCTTTATCTTTTGCATCCAACTGAGAAGCCACCCTTGGACTTCTAGGACTTGTACGGAATGGGGATAAATGAGCTGGTGGCGATTGATGTGGCTGTCCCACTGGTTGCAGTGCTGTGCTGTTGTGCTTAATTGGTAAGCATTCTGCATTATACCCTGAGTGCTGAGGGACTTGGGGATCATATATTTTCAGTTTCTTGAACATGATTAGGTTTCTTGTAATTTACATTTTTTGCCACTAAACAGTGATACATTATATTTAGAAAATGAGATGCGCTGAGTGCTAGGAAGAGGTGACAATGACAAATCTTAGGAACGTTAATACTGAAAGCCATCATAGTTCAAGTTTCAGTAGTTGTGTTAGAGCTTAGGCAAAAGCAGATGGGGGAGGAAGGAAAGATATCCTTGCGTGTCAGTGTGAGTGTGTGTGGCAGGGAGAGGAGGAGTACGTTTGAATTGTCAAACTGTTTATTGTGGAAATGCCGATTTTTGCTCATTTATTACAAAAGGAAGTTGCCTTGGTATTGAGCAAAGTTTATTTATTTTTTTATTTATTAGTTGCATTTGTATGCCGCCCACTCCACAGAGACTCTGGGAGGCTCACAACAGTAAAAATTCACATGCAACAACAAATATAAAAAGCATTAAAAGCAATAGATATTAAAACATTTAAAAACATTAAAAACCACAATTTAAAAACCCATACAATAAATCATTCATGGGGCCAAGAGTAAAGTGACCAGATTTTTTTTTCTTCAAGCGGGACACCATTGACGGGGGTGGGTTTCTCCATTTGAGTTTTGCCCTCTGCGCATGCGCAGAACGCTGCGCATGCGCAGAGGGCAAAACAGCAAATGTCGGCGTCCAGGTGAGGTGGGGGGGAGGAGGGAGGCGGGAGGGCGCTTGGATGCCTGCAGCTCGCGACAGGTAAGCTGCCTCCTTTCCCCGTCTCCCGCCTCCCGTTCGTTGCTTGCCAGCCCGGCCGAAGGGAAGGCGGGAGGCGAGGAAAGGCCTCCCGAAAGGAGGGGAGGCTTCGGGAGCCCGCCTCCCTTTCGGGCCGAAAGGGAGGCGGGCTCCCGAAGCCTCCCCTCCTTTCGGGAGGCCTTTCCTCGCCTCCCGCCTTCCCTTCGGCTGGGCTGGCAAGCAACGAACGGGAAGCGGGAGACGGGGAAAGGAGCAGCCGGCAGCTTACCTGCTCCAAGCATCCAAGCGCCGCGGTCTCCCGGTCGCCCGCCCGGCCCCAGGGCAACGGCGGCAGCGAGGCGACGGGGGGAAGAAAGGGGAGGGGGACGAGGAAGGGCTGTTTGCGCCGCTCGTGACGTAAATTCAAAGCGGCGATGGCTCCTCGTCCCTCACCCCTCCCAACAGCAGCGGCGCCTCCGAGGGCGGGGCTAGGGATGGGGCGGGGGAAGGAGAGGAGGAGCAGCCTCCCTTCCCCCTCCCCCCAGCTTCCAGCCGCCGCCGGAGGAGTCAACAACGCGGGACGCCCACCCGCCGCCAACGCTGCCCACAGCCGGCCCGAGCTGAGAGGCCTGCTGCCTTTCAGGGCGATTTTTTGAAAGAATGCCCTAGTCGGGCATTCTTTCAAGAAATCGGGACTTTTTAAGAGGGCGGGCGGGACGCGGGACAAATGGTGAAAAAGCGGGTGTGTCCCGCCAAAATCGGGACGTCTGGTCACCTTAGCCAAGAGTGATCGGTGTTGTATTAAAATCATTGGCCCCAGGCCTGTCAACAAAGCAATGTTTTTACTGCTTTTCTGAAGGCTGGCAGGGTGGGAATAATGCGGATCTTGGGGGGTAGTGTATTCCAGAGAGCCAGTGCTGCCACAGAGAAGGCCCTCGTTCATGGGCCCGCCAGCTGACATTGTTTGGCTGACGGGACCACCAGCAGACCAACTCTGTGGGCTCTAATCAGTCTTAGGGAGGTATGTTGGAGATATATCTCCCTAAGTTTCCTAGGAATTGTATGGTAAATGCCTTTATTTTCTGCAAACACCCTATAAACGTATTGTTTGTGTGTGCATAACTAGTGAGTTATGATGGTTCAAGTGTTGAACTCTTGAGCAGGGAACCCCAGATTGTACTCCATTTTTAAAAACTTGAAGCTCACCAGGTGACTGGACCACTTTAATCTCAGCCACTGGCTTTGCTTCTCAACCCAATCTACTTCACAAGGATGTTGTAGAGAGAAAGAAGAGAGAGAAAGAAGAAATAAGTATGCCGCCTTGAACTCCTAAATGAAGGACAGGATAGCAATCCAATAAATAAATTTTAAAAATCTGGGCATGTTGAAAATGTACATGAGGAAGAAACCTGAGAATAGCCCCCTTCCCAGTTTTTCTTTTAATTTTGGTCACCTTTGCAAGCTATAACTTGCAAATTTGGGTGCTTTTTATCAGCCACAACATATCGGTTGCAATTGCTGCTTTTTGGAGGAGATGCTTTAGGTTATTCTGAGTCACATAAACTTAATTGAACTTACTTACGAAATGGTTTTTGTGAGGGAAAATCAGCAGAAGGAGGTTTGCTTGAATTCTTCCTTAGTAACTTTAAGGTGTGTGGACTACAACTTCCAGAATTAAACTTCCCAGAGTTGAAATCCACACACCTTTAAAGTTACTGTGGTTGAGAAAGATTGACTTAGACAGTGGTTCTCAACCTTCCTAATGCCGTGACCCGCCCCCATGCCCCCACCGCGCCCCACCCCGCCGCTGCGCCCGCCGCCACAACCCCTGCCCCGCTGCCGCCATTTGGGTTCTTTTACCCTCTGTGCATGCGCAAAGCGTTCTGCGCATGCGCAGAGGGTAAAAGAACCCAAATGGCTGCGTCCGGGTGAAGTCTCCCGACCCCTGTGAAAGGGTCGTTCGACCCCCAAAGGGGTCGCGACCCCCAGGTTGAGAACCACTGACTTAGAGGAAGGGTAGGATACAACATATATTTAATAGAAATTTAATCAGCTTATTTGATCTCACAAGTGAATGTGAAGATAAAACAAAAATGTAAATCATTGACATCTTCTTTGATGAAGGTGTATATTTAATAAATAAATGTTTATTAATGTGGCAACAACATCAGTTGATCTAAAAAAAAAAAAAAGACAAGCCAGATAAAAGTTCTTGGTTGCAAGACCAATAGGAAATCCAAGAGCTGTGGATTTACTTGAGGAATTGTGGGGAAAAAAAGAAAATGGAAAACCACTTACCATTATTATTTGCAAGAAAACTATCTGGAGATATCCACAAAGTCACAAGGAGTCAAGCTTGACTCACTAGAGTCTTGTTTTTGTTAGCATGCAACTATCTTCCATTCCGCATCAATCACTGTAATAATGCCATCTTCTTGTAATGGTTTAGCATTAACATTTAAACCAGTGATTATAACCCGAAAATGCATCATGAAATCCTTTAAATATAAATGCTTCCTATGTAGAAGTCTACAATTTTACAAATGGTAATGATGAAAAGAAAAAAAATTAAAGAAATAACTGCAGAGCGAACACATGCACGGTAATTTTAATTACTTTTAAATCAAATATAGTTTGATTTCCTGGCCCATATACATCTTTGGAAAACAAAAAACATGGTCCAGGGAAAAACACACCTTTGGCTTACACACACACACACGCACACACACACGCGCACACACAGGCTTATACATTTCATAAAAAATTTACTTGCACTTAATGGTGGCACAAACATTGGTTCTGAAGGAAAACTATCTATTTATCTATCTATCTATCATCTATCTATCTATCATCTATCTATCTCTATCTATCTATCTATCTATCTATCTATCTATCTATCTATCATCTATCTATCTATCTATCTATCTATCTATCTATCTATCTATCTATCTATCTATCTATCCATCCATCCATCCATCCATCTATCCATCTATCTATCATCTGTCTGTCTATCATATGTTTTTGTCATCTACCAGGCAACAGAGAAATAGGCAGAGATTCAAAAACAATATACATTTGCAGTCTTCTTAGTGTTTGATGTATTGAAAATAGGACCTTTATAGACAGATCCTCCTTGGGAATAAATTGCTATTAACCTAAAAGGTAGCAGCTGCCTCCTGTGAATTATTTATTCTGGATTGTACATCTTCAGACAACAGGTGAGTGATTTCTCTTGGTATTCCTCTACACACAAATAACGAAAACAAAATAAAATCTCCCTTGATACAGAATTTGTAAATATATACAATTTGAAATGTGTTGTTTTGTTGTAAATGTTCCCCTCCAACACTCAGTTTATCAGCTTTTGCAAAGTGCAAGCACTCTGCTTATGCTTTATATATTTCAAGAGTTGTTGAAACTCTTCTAGGGTCTAGAAGCTAAAAGTCATCATTGTTTTACATGTAATATCCCTGGAACTTTATTTTTACTTGTACAAGGTAGCAAAATTCCACAAATAAAATTGTGGGCCACAACCATAATCCTACAGCTAATTCCTTCAGACAAATGTCATTAATCAACTCGGCAGGGTTTACTTCTGTAAGAAGTAAAAACATCGGGATTACATCCAATATTATGCAAAGGGATTTCTGTGGCGTCGAAAGAAAATTCCTTTGCTCTCCTGATTCTCTGGATTTGACTTAGGTCTGATTTGGAGAACGTCTTAATTCCATGGAAGAGGAATTGGGGGCAGGGGATACAGATAAAATAGTGTTTTTCAACCTTATCAGTTTGAAGATGTGTGGACTTCAACTCCCACAATGATGACTGGGCAATTCTGGGAATTGAAGTCTGCACACTTCAAAGTTGCCGAGTTTGAAAAATACTGAAGAATTCTCCTGCCAGTAACAATTCCACTAGAACAGTGTTTCTCAACCTTGGCCGTTTGAAGATGTGTGGACTTCAACTCCCAGAATTCCCCAGCCAGCGTTGCTGGCTGGGGAATTCTGGGAGTTGAAGTCCACACATCTTCAAACGGCCAAGGTTGAGAAACACTGCACTAGAAGAAAGACACCAAGGCAGTGGTGGGTTGCTACCAGTTCACCCCAGTTCGGGCGAACTGGTAGTGGCGGGGGCAGGAGGCTCCACCCACTCACCTGGACGTCATTAAGGATGATCTGTGCATGCGCAGAAGCGCCACGTGTGAGCGAAGCGAGCGCGCATGCGGGTTCTCAGTTCCAAACCGGTAGAAAAAGTAAGTGAAACCCACTTACTGCACCAAGGGATACAATCTAGTGAACTTCAATTAAATCTCTTCAGCCAGATGAAAAACAACCATTAGATTTGAAACATAGTAAGCAAACATTCCTGCTGGTGGCAACTCATGTTCTTTACATGAGAAGAACCTCTCTAACTCTTGCTGATTATTTCTCCTCCTTTCTTGATTTTCACAGTGATAATCTGTTCCAACAAACGTAAAACTCGAAAGCCTCATTGTCCCTTCATGAGCATGCCAAAGCTAGGGAGGTCTATCAAATGATTGTCCTCGATTTTATAGCCTTCTTCGTTGTGGTCATTAAGTGAATCCAACATCTCCCCCTCCCCCATTGACTTTTTTTGTCAGAAGAAGGCTGGGAAGGTTGCAAAATGCTGATCATGTGACCCAGGGATGCTACAGCCATGATAAATCACTATGACATTACTGAAGAGATGCTGTGATGGTCACAGGTGAGAGAACCGGTGGTAACTCACTTTTTTCAGTGCCATTATAACTTTGAATGGTCACTAAAGAAATAGTCATAAATCAAGGACTACTTGTATTTGTATATGCTTTATTATACATCCTCTGGAGTCCATTTAAGCTCACGCCAACTGCTTCAGTGATTCCATCCAGCCACCTCATTCTCTGTCGTCCCCTTCTTCTTTTGCCCTCAGTCTTTCCGAGGATTAAGCTCTTCTCCAGTGAGTCCTTCCTTCTCATTCTATTGCTAGCTATTCTCTGGAATTCGGCATTCAGTTGGGTGTATCTTTCTCTTTCTCCCTTGCCTTTCGCTTCCCTTCTTTCCTCAGCTATTTGTAAAGCTTCCTCAGACAGCCATTTTGCTTTCTGGCATTTCTTTTTCTTTGGGATGGTTTTAGTTGCTATCTCTTGTACAATGTTGCGAACCTCCGTCCATAGTTCTTCAGGCACTCTGTCTATCAGATCTAATTCCTTAAATCTGTCACCTCTACTGTATATTCATCAGGGATATGATTTAGGTCATACTTGAGTGGCCTAGTGCTTTTCCCTACTTTCTTCAATTTAAACCTAAATTTTGCAATGAGAAGCTCATGTACTGAGCCACAGTCAGCTCCTGGTCTTGTTTTTACTGACTGTATAGAGCTTTGGCTGCAGAGCACATTTGGGTGGCCCTGCACAGCATAGCTCAGTGATGGTGAACCTTTTCGGCACTGAGTGCCAAAAAGGGAGCGCACAAATGCGCGCGCGCTACCGAGTTCCGAAAAGGGAGCATTTCGCACGCACGCGCACGTTCATCTCAGCTGCAACCAGGAAGAGGAGCTGCCCAGGGAGCATGCGCCTGCTGGAAAATGAACTTCTGGTTTCTGGCACATGCGCACCGGCCAGCAAGTCTTCCGGTTTCTGGCACGCATGCACATGTGCTGATCAGCTGGCTGGCGCGCATGCTCACACCAGAAAATGGAAGACCAGCTCTTCTTGTTTCTGGCACTGCTGCATGCACAAAGGCGAGCTGATCGTCACGTGCGCATGCGCACCAGGGACCCGGAAGAGGAACTGGCGACACCATTCGTGCCAGGCGACATGGCTCCGCATGCCACTTTGGGCACACGTGCCATAGGTTCGCCATCATGGGCATAGCTCACAGCTTCATTGAGCTACGCAAGCCCCTTCGCCACGACAAGGCAGTAATGCATGAAGGGGCAAAAGTGCTACTACTATATTCAAATGCGGAGGAACATATCAAAGACTCTCAGTTGGAAGAACCCCCAAATGATTCTCTTCCTCCTGACACTTTTGGTCCCTTTACTGGGATATGATGCCCTGATAATAGCAAGATGAAGTGAGCATATTCCTCCAGTGGGTGATTGGCTGGGAATAATCTCTTTTCTTCATGTACAACAAGGCATAATAGGCCTTTTTCTGCATCGTTGTAAATGATCCTGTCAGGAGTCCATGGATGGAAGCTCTCTCACTATGCGCTGACATGCTAAATCATCATGACTTAGCCGGAGCTGCTAGTTTAGAGTCTAACATGTCAATATTCAGTGGGCTAAGGTCCCCTTGTAATATGCATTGACACATTACAGACCGTAGCATTCTATCTAGTCCATAAATTATAAATAAACTACAGGCATCTGATTTTTTTAAAAAAAAAGAAAAGGAGAACTGGCAAACATTGCAGGTACAGCTATTAAAATATCAGCCTGATGTGGTGGCAGCTAGTGGTCTGCACTGTTAAACCCTGGCACATGTCATGCTTAAGCTTGGAACAGCTTCTGCAGGGGTGGAAAGTCTATCTAGCACCAAGGCCATGTCAGAAATACATCATGAGCCAGAGGGCTGTCGCTTCTGTGCATATTTTAATTGCATGTAATGAATGCAATTTGCATATCATTTCCACATGGAAAGCACATTATGGTAGGTGGAAAAGTTGCACCTGTTCTGTACATCTCTATTCTGAAATGTATATTCCCACAGCCACAGTCTTCTAAAATGCACGATCCATGTGAGAAAAACAAAAGTGCTGTCACCCATAGCTTTGGTTTGTATGATGTGTTTGAATATGAAATGTGTAGCAGAAGTTGTTGAATCCTGAGTCAATTTAGGGCTTTGAAAGTCAATGCGGACATCTTGAGTGGGCAATTGACAACAACATAGATCTTTCCATTCAATTGAGTTCAGAGATCAATTTAGCGGCTCCGTTTTGCTCTGATTGCAACATCTACATATACAGGAAGGACATCTCATGTAGAATGTTATAATCAATAGGATGTAATCATTGGGTCAAGGGAGAGCCAATAAGATGGATGGATGCATGGATGGATGCATGGATGGACGGACGGACAGACTCCCTTGAGAAGGGAGTGTATCACCTCGTGCCTCAAAGCAGGTTGGGCGCCCACTCCTGCAAGGAAGCATTAACCTCCCTGGACCTCACTTGGACCATGCAACCTCCCAGGAGGCCTTAACCAATCAGGTCCATAATATTGGTGTCAGAGTTCATAACCACAAGGGCCCTAGGCCTCTGTTATGTAGGGTGCCTCAGGATTTAAGTCTCTTTCCTGTTTCACATCTATATGAAATGCCTGGGTGATATTATATGGCATAAATATATATGGTTATATGGGATGCATCATCATCAATATGTAGATGATACTTAACTAAACATCTTAATCCCATGCCAAGCAGATGATGTCATTCAGGCATTTGCTGAGTGCCTGGAGACTGTGAAGATCTTGATGGGGAGGAACCAGATGTAACTTAACCCCCTCAAGAGGGAGTAACTTTGGGCCCCTAAGGTCCACCAAGTTGTCATCTTCGTCTCTGGTTGGGGTAGCACTCCCTCAGATGCAATTTGGACATCCACCAATCCATTCACCACTGCTTACCCAAGAAACAAGTGGCAGTAGGGAGACTTTTCCACAAAATACATCTTGTGTGTCAGTTGTACCCATTCCTGTACTTAAAGGCAGGAATGGGTACCTGCCTTTTGCTTACCATCATTCATGTCTTAGTGACTTCTTGTTTGGATTACTGTAATGTGTTCTACCTGGGGCTATCCCTGAAGACCATTCAGAAACTACAATTGGTTCAGAACGCAAAAGCAGACACAATTCTGGGCGCCTCATGGTTTGCCAATGTTACACTGTTGAGTGAGCTGTGTTGGCTCCCAATTTCTTTTCTAGGTGCAATTTAACATGTTGGTTATTATTTTTAAGGCCCTAAACGGCCCAGGGCCAGATAACTTATGGGGCATGTGTTGCATGAGCTGCATTGCCTCCCTTCAAAGTTGTCATTTGATAGGATCCCAGAGGTGTGCCTATTCTATAGCTACCGAGGCTCTTTGGAACAGCCTCCCACTTGAGATCCAGAGAATATCTACCTTCTAGTCTTCTAGAAGACCATGAAGATCTGGCTCTTACCCCAGGCAATAACGTTAATGGGAGATAATGGTGTTGTGATGGGAAGTAAGATACTTCTTTATAAGGGTGTCATTTATTGAATTTATTGTAAGTGGCTTTGGATTACTAGATAAGCTAGCTATATAAATTCTATAAATAAACAAATAAACAAAGAATTCCCACATGGCTGTTCTTAGTTCCCAACGCCACTTTCTAATTTACTGAAAGCAAATTCACCTTGTTTGATTTTAATTTCAGCTTGGTCATTTTTGAGTTCAGTCAATAGATTTTGTGTAATACGGCTGACCACTGAAGCTCTGAATAATCTCCCCAATCATTTGATATGGTGGTAGAACAGCATGAGATAAGGTGGGACCTTGTGGGACACTATTAAGTCAAAGGCTTAGATATCAAACATTTCCATTATTTTACAAACATTATTTTCCAGGGCTTCATTCCGGGTAGACACAAAAAGAAGGAGACAAAACACATCTTGAAGACCGACAGGTGCTCAACAAGAACATCAGTGGTATCAAACACTGGTGAGAAATTCAGTATGATAGCTGTTTCACATAGTAGTAAAACAGATACTGGTCATTTTGTAGGTTGCAAGCTGCTCTCTCTTCCCTCCACCAATGCAACAAAGTGAGGTAATAACTTCGGATATGATGGATGGATGGATGGATGGATGGATGCATTCCCATTTGGAAATATACAGTATTCTTAAGATTTCTTGTGTTGTCTAAATCTTTTTTTCCTCACAAATTCTACTCCTCTAAGAACAGAGATACTTGTTCCTTTGGATTTTTCTTTTCCAGACAGTTTACTGGAAATACAGATCCACATAGACTGTCTAGTTTCCAGTATTAGGTCATACATAAAGATTGTAAAAAAAAAAAGCAGCAATCTGCACACCATATTCTGATCAAACCCCCAACCAAAATAGGTCTGGCTAATCTAAAACTAAAACTCGTGTTCTTTGAACTGGTAGGAGAAAAAAAATCCAGAATTTTTCAGCCTATCGTTGTCTACAAAATATTAACTCTAACCCTCTTTACTCAGTTACAGAAACTGAACAATTACTGTTGTCAAGTAACTCTTAGTATAGCTCAACCTTTGCCAATAAGCAGATTTAACCTATACACTAATTCAAAACCTGCCCATTAAAACCCTCAAACAAAGATATACACTTACTTAATTGAAATATTAAACACTACATGATAAGAATCGGAGTGAGAGCCTTTGGAAATATTTCTACATATTATTGGCGTTGGCACTTGCCTGCTTCAGTATATATACTCTGTGATTCATAAAGATTGCTTCCACTTCAAGGCAAACACTATCTCTTTATGCTTTCTTAGATTATACTGTAATCCAGATCTGAGAAGACCTCTGTCACATTCTCTGTTCGTAACTTATTATATCATCCATCTACCAGTTTCTTAACTACAGGAGGGAGGGAGGGAGGGTGGGAGGGAGAGGGAGAGGTGATAATGTACATCCAAGGCAGTGGCATAGAATAGATGGATGATTGGGGGGGGGGAAGCAGCTCTCATTGGATGATGGAAAATGAATTAAAGCAGAGCTTGGATTCATGCCAATGATAGTACTAGTACCACTTGAAAGGGCTTATAACAGGATTCAGAAATATCCTATTTATCTTCTGACTTAAAGAGGGGGGGGAACAGTTAATTGGACCCACTCCTATCTCTGCTGTGCATTCAATGCTCACTTGTGTTGGGGGAGAAAAAGAAAAGTGGGGTGGCTGAGAGAGGATGTTCATGAAAAAAAAAAAGAGAGCCAGTTTTGTTTATAACAGGATAGTGCAATGCCTGTAACGTTTGTGGAAAATTCCCAGAACATGTGTGCATGGCAATCTTATCTTAGAATTAATTCACACTTAAGATAAAGAATGTAGTCGAAGATTTGTTTTGCTGAGGCTGTTCTCTCTTCCGAGGCATATTTGTGCCTTTTGTCTGTTGCAATCTATCAAGGACGCATTTGAGACTACAAATTCTTCTAAGAGGAAACAAAGCAGATAGCAGCCTTTAAAGCAGGCTAAAGACCAACAAACGTCAAATCCTGAGGAACATTACTTTGTTTCTCTATTTAACATTAAAGCTGATGGCTTTTTGACAGGTTTATAGCTGACAACTTCCATAGGCAGTCATGCAGCACAATTATGTTTGAGCTAATTTGATGAATCAACTTGATGTTCTATAGTCCCAGTTGGCTTCAATAGCGTATGTGCTCAATTTTCTGCTGGAGGTCAAAAATAAGCTTTGAAATTTGGCTAATCCCATCACATCCGCAAGACTTGTCTGGTGGAATAATCTGCGGACAAGCCATTATGACTAATACCAGAAATAAGAAGTCAAATGTAGGGATTTCGTTAGCTCTATCAATCAGGAATGTGAATGTGAAATCAAATGCAGATTTTTTAAAATGCATATTTCAGTGGGTTTTATTTGGTGTACAGTATAGTTATGATCCAAAAACAAAGGTTCCCTTTAAAGGCATTCAAGGAAATTACTTTTCCCCAAAGAGTCACCCTATAGACATTCTGTGCAAGCAGTTGTTATTATAAAGTAGATATTGCAGTATATTCTATCATCATGATAACATAAGAAAATAACCCTTTCTTTATCATGAGTGATGGAACTGGATTAATGGATTGAAGATGCAGAGAAGAAACATGTACATTTCTGGGACAGAGTTCAAAACAGTCTAGAGTGACTATATGAATGGAATGAGATGCATGCTTTATGTTTGTGCATTGTATTAATACATTCGGTAAGATTTAAAAAAAATCCTTTATGATTTTCAGCCAGCCAGCCATTCCCTTCTCTAATATGTATTTAAAACAAGTTAGGACACATACTAATACAGTATATCTTGTTCACATTGGTTCCATTTTTGTTTCATTTCTCTTGGTATTCACCTCTTGAGTTGAAGGGTTAGGGAGAATCAACCACAAGAAACTATTTTTTCCCAATTATTCATTATTTTTCCTCTATTCACTGTTTTCCAAAATAGGTTACACCTATTACATCATTAATCCTCCTGACAATTGTGATGTAACATTAACACCGTGTATATTTCCTCAGATAATTTTTAAAGTTCTGATTTATTTAGAGATTTTCTGTGCACCAAGGTAGTAGGGGCTATATCATGAAAGATATAAAGAAAAGGGAATGCTAGTTGACTCAGCCTTCCATCCTTCCAAGGTCAGTAAAATGAGGACCCAAATTGTTGGGGGCAATATGCTCTGTAAACCACTTAGAGAGGGCTGTAAAGCACTGTAAAGCGGTATATAAGGCTAAGTACTATTGCTATTGCTAGTTGTCAAACCTGTAGACAAATTGGGAATGTCTGGTTTAATGAAAGGAAGGAATAGGGGTGACATGATAGCAGTGTTCCAATATCTAAGGGGCTGCCATAAAGAAGAGGGAGTCAAGCTATTCTCCAAAGCACTGAAGGCAGGACAAGAAGCAATGGATAGAAACTAATCAAGGAAAGAAGCAACCTAGAACTAAGGAGACATTTACTGACAGTTAGAACAATTAATCAGTGGAACAACTTGCCTCCAGAAGTTGTGAATGCTCTGGAGGTTTTTAAGAAGAGATTGGACAACCATTTGTCTGAAATGGTATAGGACTTCCTGCCTGAGCAGGGACCTCCAAGGTCCCTTCCAACTCTATTAGTCTGGATGAATGATGATGATGATGATGATGATGATGATGATGATGATGATGAGGTAATAGCATTAAAAGCCACTGAAAAATAGAAAAAAATCAATGGGGTAACATTTTCGTCACTCCTCTGATCATTTTACAGGAAGTCCAAAGAGCCTTCATTACCAAACTCTAGCCTTTGGTTCTCTACTTCATCCCACAACACTTGAATTGACCTTAAAGGGATTACATGCATCTAGAGATGTAGCAAGGATTTTCTCTCTTTCAACAGCTTAAAATATACCTTCTTTTACTGAGACAGGAAGCAATTCTTAGAGTCCGCCAGTTGATCCCTCTTTGTTGTATGTTACAATGCAAAGTTGGACAAGGTTCAAAGACACCAAGCAGCTTTTCCATTCATGAGAGCTGAAACTGCTTCCATAAAAATGGACCAGGTGGGGTCCAATGTATTTCACCTGAAATGGTACCAAAGACAGTGATGGTATATGAGTTGTGGTGTTACTCTGCAAGCCTTTGTAAGTCCTGATGTCTACTTCAAGGGTGGTATACACTTACCTTCCCTACCGGTTCACAAATGTGACCACGTGCCCACCTCCACACATGTGCACAGCCTCCCGCGCATGCGCTTTACTCGCAAGCACGCCTTCTGTGCATGCGCACAGCCCCTAAATAGGACGGCATTACGTCCGGGTGGGTGGGCACACCACCCCCACCCACAGTCGCCGCTACCAGTTTGCCCGAACCAGTCCAAACCAGCAGAATATCACCTCTGGTCTACTCCTCACACTCTAGATGTTACAGCAGGAAAACAAACAAAGAGCCATGGTGGCGCAGTGGTCAGAATGCAGTACTGCAGCTAATTCTGCTGACTGCCGGCTGCCTGCAATTTGGCAGTTTGAATCTCACCAGGCTCAAGGTTGATTCAGTCTTCCATCCTTCCGAGGTGGGTAAAATGAGGACCCAGATTGTTGGGGGCAATATGCTGACTCTGTAAACGGCTTAGAGAGGGCTGTAAAGCACTACGGAACGGTATATAAATCTAAGTGCTATTGCTATTCCTCTGCTGAATAGCTACCCAAAAATACTATGGAGGCAGAGAACTAGGATTATTTCAGCAGCTTTCTCACTGTCAACCAAACCCTTGTGCTCTTGAGATATGTGTTCTATTATTATTTCATCACCTCCTGTTCTCTATTAGCCCTGATCTGGATTCCACTCTAGAGGAAAAACACTTGCTTAAGAATGATTACATCACCTGTCCATTCTGACTTACTATTTCATACTGTGATCAGTGGTGTGACAGCACTGAGGCAGTCACGTCAAAATGGGGACAATTCTCCTATGTAGCCTGCATCCAATGCAGTTCCCATTCATCTTAATAGGGTTTTATCCACCTGGAAAATATTTTGTCAACTTTATATCTTGTCCTGCAGATTTATTTCTTGTTTATGTCCCACCTCTTACCTCTTCTGGCACTCGGTTCCTTATTGATCTCTTACTTTGGGTCCTCATCAGCCTTAAATACATTTTCTTTTTTTCCTGAATGCTTACCTTTCCCACTAGTAGTGATTTGATTAGCAGCTTTAAAAAAAAAGAGATGGGGCATCATCCTATTTGTAACTTGCTGACAAACCGTACTCAACAAGTAGTCCTTAATGGCTCTATGTCTACATGGAGGGAAGTAAGCAGTGGGGTACCACAAGGTTCCATCTTAGGCCCAGTACTCTTCAATATCTTCATAAATGACTTAGATGAGGGAATAGAGGGTAACTTACCAAATTTGTGGATGATACTAAGCTGGCAGGAATAGCTAACAGCCTAGAAGATAGGCTCAAGATCCATCTGGATCTTGACAGACTTGAACACTGGGCCCTATCTAACAAAATGAAATTCAATGTAGAGAAAAGTAAGATTTTTACACTTAGGCAAGAAAAACCAAAAGTACACATATAGACTGGGTGAAACCAGGCTTAATTGCAGTAACTGTGAGAAGGATCTTGGAGTCTTAGTGGACAACCAGTTAAATATGAGCCAGCAGTGTGCAGCGGCAGCCAAAAAAGCCAATGCAATCCTAAATTGCATTAACAGAGGGATACAATCACGATCACATTAAATGTTAATACCTCTTTATAATGCCTTTGGTAAGACCACATTTGGAATATTGCATCCAGTTTTGGTTGCCACGATATAAAAAAGATGTTGAGCCTCTAGAAAGAGTGCAGAGAAGAGCAAAAAAGATGATTAGGGGACTGGAGACTAAAACATATGAAGAATGCTTATAGGAACTGGGCATGGCTAGTCTAGTGAAGAGAAGGACCAGGGGAAACATGATAGCAGTGTTCCAATATTTGAGGGGCTGCCACAGAGAGGAAGGAGTCAAGCTATTTTCCAAGGCACCCGAAGGTCAGACAAGGAATAATGGATGGAAACTAATCAAGGAGAGATTAAACCTAGAAATAAGGAGAACTTTTCTGACAGTGAGAACAATCAACCAGTGGAACAACTTGCCTTCGGAAGTTGTGGGAGCTTCATCACTGGAGGCTTTCAAGAAGAGATTGGACTGCCGTTTGTCAGAAATGGTGTAGGGTCTGCTTGGGTGGGGGGGTTAGACTGAATGACCTACAAGGTCTCTTCTGACTCTGTTAATCTGTTAATGCAATGGTCCTATTAAGGTAATTCCTTAGGTAAAGTACAACCTAGAAGAGTTTTTAGTTTAGCAATGTTGTATACTTCTCTCACCAACATATTTCCAATGTTCTTATCCAATTCCAAATCAGACATCAACTTCCATCTTTCTGGAATGGAAACTGACTACACAAAAGTCAACAAATACCTCAAAAGAATTCCAGTTTGCATGCTTCAGAGAACACCCTGTAATTGCACGTATGATTCTGGATGTCTAAATGAATGTGTATTGCCATAAATAGTTATTTCAGGTTAACAGATAATTTTTCATGATTTTTGAATTCTTGATCTCTACTTACTGCTAAAGTGCAATGTACAGACAGAAGATCAAATAGTGTAACTTGCTATGAACTAACTTGAACACTTGATAATGAAAGGGCAGTTTTAATGGTGATGATGGTGATGATGATGGTACAAATCATTCTTGCATTGTGTCACTTCACATTATCTTAGGGAAATAACATGATAGAATGCTCCCCAATTAATTAAAATTTCTGCCTGCAGAAAGCGAAATATACAGAGAAATATAAACATCCATGCTTTTCTTTAAACAAAAGAAATAAAAAGTATCAACTTTCCAGTAGCTAACTTCAGGTATTATGACTGGGCTTGAAAAAAACAAAACAAAATGTAGGAGATGACCAGGCTGAGCCTGAAGAAGAGGTCAAACATGTCATCAGTCATGAGTCCCTGTGCGCCCACAAGAGATCTAAGTCCAGCCCACTTTGAATGCCTTCTTAATTTCCACTTATTTCCTTGACCATTAGTAGCTCAGATTCTTGTAGGGAGCTCAAGCTTGCAATAAATCTTTATACTCATTTGAACTCTCTGAATCTTCTAATTTCCCTGGCTCTTGATGCAAATAGTGGCTTAATTGTACAAATTGTTAGCAAATAAGTCATTCCTTTATTGAATTTGGAATGACTTCTGTTTTGAAAGAGAAGAATGACACACAATTGCAGAAGATGAGGAAGATGATGATGCAGTGGGGTACCCGAAGTCTCTGTCTTGGGCCCAGTACTCTTCAATATCTCCAACAATGATTTAGATAAGGGGATAGATGGGGAACCCATCAAATTTTCAGATGATACAAAGCTGACAGGAATAGCCAACAGTCCAGAAGATAGGCTGAATATACAGAAGGATCTTGACAGACATGAATATTGGGCCCTATCTAACAAATTGAAACTCAGTGATGAAAAAGTAAAGTTCTACATTTAGTTCTACAGGTATATTATAGGTGGCATCTGGCTCAATAGAACTAACTGTGCATGGGATCTTGGAGTCCTAGTGGACAATCACTTAAATATGAGCCAGCTGTGTGACAAAAAAGCCATTGCAGTCCTAGTCTGCAATAAAAGAGAGAAAGAATCATGATCACATGAAGTGCTGATATCACTTTATAATGCTGGGCAAGACCACACTTTTGAATACTGCATCCAGTTTTGGTCATCACAATGTAAAAAAAGATGTTGAGACTCTAGAAAGAGAAGAGCAACAAAGATGACTAGGGGACTTATCAAAGACGATAAAACATATCAAGAATTGTTACTGGTATGTTTAATTTAATGAAAAGAAGGACTAGGGGGTGACATGATAGCAGTGTTCCAATATCTAAGGGGCTGTCACAAAGAAGAGGGGTTCAACCTATTCTCCAAAGCACCTGAAGACAAAACAAGAAACAATGGATAAAAACTAATAAAGGAGAGAAGCAATGTAATATTAAGGAGAGATTTCCTGACAGTTAGAACAATTAATCAGTGGAACAGCTTGCCTCCAGAAGTTGTGAATGCTCCAACACTGGAAGTTTTTAAGAAGAGATTGGACAACCATTTGTCTGAAATGGTATAGGAAAGTGATGGCGAACCTATGGCACGGGTGCCACAGGTGGCACGCGGAGCCATATCTGAGGGCACGCAAGGCTTTGCCATATGTCAACTCCAGCATGCATGTGCACACTGGCCAACTGATTTTTAGCCTTCTGGAGGGGCGGGGGGAGGCCGTTTTCACCCATTGGGCTGTTTTTTGCCCTCCCCAGGCTTCAGGAAAGCCTCCAGAGCCTGTGGATGGCAAAAAATGGCCCAACAGGCCAACCGGAAGTTCAGGAACATGGGGACAGTGCGGAGGGGTTGTGTCCACATGCACAAGGGGAGGTCATTGCATCTTAGGTGTGGGTACGCACCATCGCGCCATCGTGCGTGTGCACGCCCTTTTGGCACCCGAGCAAAAAAAGGTTCACCATCACTGGTATAGGGTTTCCTGCCTGAGCAGGGACCTCCAAAGTCCCTGTTATTCTGGAAGGAGAAGAAGGTGGTGGTGGTGGTGGAGGAGGAGGAGGAGGAGGAGGAGGAGGAGGAGGAGGAGGAGGAGGAGGAGGAGGAAGAGGAAGAAGAGGAAGAATTTTCTCTCTAGCAAAGCCAACCCCTTGGAATGAAGTTCCCCTTGAAATCCAGATGGCCCCCACTTTTTTCTTGTTAAGAAGAGCTATAAAGACCTGGCTTTTTACCCAGGTCTTTCGTGATGGAAACGGAGACACTTCCCCTCCCCCACATTTCACTCCATCTGGTCTGTTGTTCTTGCCAACTTTTATCTTTGTTGTTTCTTTTCTTGGCCTTATTGTAACTTTTTGTTTTGATTGTTGTGTCTTCCTCAGAGTCGTTGGGAGTCAGGTGGGATATATTCTGATGATTCTAAGATTTGGGCACAATATTTTAAAAAAATATACTTTGGGGGGATATGGGAATTGATCATAAATCAGTCATACTAGTTTCTGGGAAAGAGAAAATAGTTCCTCCTCTCCCAGCTAAGTAATGACTAAGTTTCCACTTTGGGAAGCCCTTTAGAAAATGTTCTAAAATTTCTTCTATGAAAGATTAATTAACAGTGATCCCTTTTGCATAATAAAAGAAGAGAAGCAAAGAAATAAACTCAAAAAGTATGCAGATGTGATTAATTCAATATATTTATGCTTGATTCTAACCTTTTCTTAATCTTGCATTATGTTTATTCTTATTTGAAACTGTAATACCCAGTCTCGGGGGTGGGTTCTACTTACCTTCCTCACCGGTTCGCATTGCGACAGAAGTGCACGTTTTGCGCATGCGTCCCTTCCTGGAAATGACCCTCTGCGCATGCGCAGAAGCCTTTGCACATGCGCAGAGGTTTTTTTAAAAATCCATGGCGACCGGAGGATCAGTTTGGGAGCGTGGACCGCCGGTCATCATTTCCAGAAGCAACCCACCACTGCCCAGTGTCCAGTGCGGACATCACTTTATCATTTGATCTCTCTCCATTTGTTATAGATTAGACCAGTGATGGCGAACCTATGGCGCCATCAGGTGGCGCGCAGAGCCATATCTGAGGGCACGCACGGCATTGCCTTATGTCAGCTCCAGCGTGCATGCGTGCACTGGCCAGCTGAATTTTGGCCTTCTTTTTGACCATTTTCGTTCTCCCCAGGCTTCAGGAAAGCCTCCTGATCCCTGGGGATGGCAAAAAATGGCCCAACCGGAAGTTCACTTGTGTGCTGACTCCCAGTCTCCTTTTCGCTGTCAGAGGTCTTCAGGAACTTCTTCAGCTTTGGACAGTTGCCGCCAGGCCTCCCACACCTCGGCCCATTTCTTCTGCAGATGGCAAGGCTTTTCTGAAGGCCTCTGCAGCTGATAACAGAGCTCCAGATAGATCTGGACCTGTGTTATCGGCTAGAGAGGCCTTCATGAAAGCCTTACAGGCTGCAGAAGAAATGGGCCAAGGTGTGTGAGGCCTGGTTGCAACTATCTGAAGGTAAGTAGTAGGGCAGCTCCACAGCTTCAGTGAGGTCTGTGCGCATGCATGGGGGGGGGCAGCACGGGGGTTGTGCGCATGCATGGGAGGAGGGCATTGCATTATGGGTGTGGGCACCCGTGGGCACGTTATTGCGCGCATGCACACCCTTTTGGCACCCGAGCCAAAAAAGGTTCACCATCACTGGATTAGACTTTCTGTTAAGTTCAATGTACTAGTTCACATGCCATTCACTGAATACTTGATTGGATTAAAATAATAATAATTCCCATAAATTGTTGAACTTTTATTATTGAGAGCAATATTTTCTTCTAAACAGGGTTGGAATGGCATCATGCTATATGACTCATGAATGCATAAGTAAAGGGTATGATTTAAATTTATACGAAAATAATTTGGAAGAATATTTGCTGAGGACTAATGATTGAAAAAAGAACTGGAAATAAAATTCTAGTGAAGGGAAATTGATTACTGAAGCGAAAATCTACACCCAGCCCAAATCTGTTGGTTTGAATAGTATTATCAGACCTACAGTATGTAACTATTCAGAATGTTTTTGAGTTAAGTTGGTTGCCAGGTTGGTTTTTTGCAAAACAAAATGCATGAAACATTGGCAATAAGACAGGTGATTCTATCGCTGTTGTAACGTATGCAAGAAGAACAAATCAAAACCAATTATGCAAAACACTGTGCATTATTAAATAATTAATTTGATTCCAGGTGTCATGGACTTATACAGCCTATGCAAATTTGTCTAACATCATTATTTTTTACTTTTTGAAATTTGCGATAATTCTGTCAGCTTTAATTTCCAAAATCTCCTTAAAATGTATTCTTATACCGGTAGTTTCATCCTTTAATGTACACTAGATTCTTTTTTTAAAAAATAAAAAAATAAAAAATAAAACTAAGTTTGAATTGTGTCTTTCTCTTGCTGGCTAAATATTTATTTCATTAGTAGTACGTTAAAAATGCAGACTGATGTCCAAATTCTACAAATAGATTCGCTCATTTGTCCTTGGAAAGTAATGAGAATGGCACAAATAACACAAAGGCAGAATTGGCTTCTGTTAATCCAGAATCCATATGGTAATGCTGAGTTTCCTGTCTGCCTATGTAGCAGATGCAGCAGTGCCTTCAAATTCTTTCCATACCTTCAAAAATACCCACACTATATATGCTTGTGTTGTAGGTCTGGAGTTTATATCTGTCAAATCTGGCTGCACGTGGAAGAAACATGATGCTAAAATATGCAGCTAGCATGGGAACTGCATGAATGTGAAGCCCTGTATTTGAACTCATCAAAAGACTCCACCATTGACCAACTGCAAAGCATCCATTTGATACAGTCATGCTGTCAGTGATGCTGTCATCCATCAAAATATCAATAGAGGACTTCTCATAAAATGGCTTAACTCAATTTGTCTGAAACTTCCTTCCTTCCTTCCTTCCTTCCTTCCTTCCTTCCTTCCTTCCTTCCTTCCTTCCTTCCTTCCTTCTTTCCTTTTATACTATTCCATCCTATATCTGAGACTCACTGAGTGCTTTCCAAACTATGTGTAAAGCATTAGCCAGAAGCAAATTAAAGGAACAAATTTCCTGGCGTGTATCCACTGTGGAAAGGCAGTTTCTAACCCAACGATTCTTCAGTTGGCATATTGGCCTACATATATAAATTATATATAAATCCTTGTGCCTTTAGTGATACTGTTGCATCAAAAATTATTTCCAAATTGTGTACCCAATCCATCAAGACAAGTTCAGCAGATGTACTTCATCTTGCCTGGATTTCTTAGCCCTCACTCCATCCATAATGAAGCTAAACATCAGCTTAGAAAATCTACTGCATTGCATGAATTAGATGAAAATATGACATAGAACTATCATTACAATATTAGTAGCTTTTATGTACACTGAGATCATATGCACCAAAGACAAATTCCTTGTGTGTCTAATCACACTTGGCCAATAAAGAATTCTATTCTATTCTATTCTATTCTATTCTATTCTATTCTATTCTATTCTATTCTATTCATTTATTCATTTATTCATTTATTCATTTATTCATTTATTTATTTATTTATTTATTTATTTATTTATTTATTTATTTATTTATTTATTTTTATTTTGTGAGATTTATATACCGCCTCACAGTGCAAGCACTCTCTAAGCGGTTTACACCAGTAAGCCATGTATTTTTATATTGCCCCCAACAATCTGGGTCCTCATTTTACCTACCTCGGAAGGATGGAAGGCTGAGTCAACCTTGAGCCGGTGAGATCTGAACCGCTGACCTGCAGATCACAGTCAGCTAAAGTGACCTGCAGTACTGCCTCTAACCGCTGCGCCACCTCGGCTCCATATTCTATTCTATTCTATTCTATTCTATTCTATTCTATTCTATTCTCAATGTTTTCTCCCAATAAAAATATGAAAGGTTGGGTTTTCGGTCTTTAACAGAACATTAATTCTGTTAACATTAAAATCCTTCAATAGTACAAAGTAGGAAACATATTTCAGATAAAGGAGAAACTGAAGCAACCATAAGTGTTCAGCTTGCTATGAACGGGCTCCCAGCTCCCATTTTTCCCCATGTCAATATCAAAATGCCAACTCAAATACTTATTAATCCAAAACACGAGCATTTGTTAGTATAGGTAGTCCTTGAGTTACAACAGTTCATTTAGTGACGGTTCAAAGTTATAATGACACTGGAAAAAGTGACTTATGAGCATTTTTCACATTTATGACCATTGCAGCATCCTCATGGTTACGTGATCAAATTTCAGATGCTTCATAACTGATTCATACTTATGACGGTTGCATGGTCCTGGGGTCATGTGATCACCTTTTGCAACCTGACAAGTAAAGTCAATGGGGAAGCCAGATTCACTTAACAACTGTATCTCTAACTTAATGACTGCAGTGATTCACTTAACAACAGTGGCAATAAAGGTCATAAAATGGGTCAAAACTCACTTAAGAAATATCTCACTTAGAAACAGAAATTTTGGGCTCAATTCTGGTCATAAGTCGAAAACTATTGACTTACTATCTGTACCTTATAACTTGCCTGTGAAACCAGCTGAAGTTTGAAGTTTGGCGACAGAAGTCCATCTCCCATTTTCTTTGCTATATGTCTGGGCATCTATATATAACTGTGTATTTGCATAAAGTGTAGAAATTATGTACACAGATGTTTAACTAAAGCCTACAAACATTTGAGCAACTATACACTAAAAAGTTACATGCATCCTTAGACCTAAATAATTATACTTTCATGTATCTTCCCTTGAAAAGCCTAGTGGCACAGTGGCTTGATAGACACCAGAGAAGGGGTATGCTCCAGCGGTTTAAGTCCTACCACCGCATGATGGAGTGACCCCCCCATCACATGCCTCAACTCCTGACAACCTAGCAGTTCAAAAGCGTGTAAATGCAAGTAGATAAATAGGTACCACTTCGGTGGGAAGGTAAACGCTCTAAGCTCTGTGGTGTGGTGTCATGTCACATGCTGGCCAAATGACTGCAGAATCGTATTCAGACAGCACTGGCTCAATGGCTTATAGAAATGGAGATGAGCCCTGCCCCCTGAAGTCAACTATGACTAGTGGAGTAATACCCGCATGGACACTTTACCTTCCCTTACCTGGTCCAAAGAAGAGGTGTTAGCATGATGATGCTCTCCCTCAACCTATTTGATATCTCCACCCTTTAAAGCAAAATCATTTATCTCTGCATGCCTCTCATTCTCAAAATGCACTGTTCAAATCTACTTCATTCTTTTTCAGAGGGACTTGTACCACATACTCCTATAACATGTAATTTAAGAGCCGCGATGGCACAATGGTTAGAATGCAGTACTGCAGGCTACCTCTGCTGACTGCCGGCTGACTGCAATTTGGCAGATCAAATCTCACCAGGTTCAAGGTTGACTCAGCCTTCCAGCCTTCCGAGGTGGATAAAATGAGGACCCAGATTGTTGGGGGCAATATGCTGACTCTGTAAACCTCTTAGAGATGGCTGTAAAAGCACTGTGAAGCAGTATATAAGTCTAAGTGCTATTCTATTATACTGGGAAGCAGGGATATGGAAAGACCCCTTTATCATAGGTAGGCAATGTTGGGTTGGATTGGAAAATAAATACTAAACCTTTCTAACATTTCGTAGCCTAATGTAGCCTTTCTTAGCCACATTAAACCATAGCAATACATTTATATCAACACACCAGGGAAAAGTAAAAATTTCCTCCCTTCCCCTTGGTACCAGTATAGTGTCATTGCTGTGCCAAGAGACATCTGCATGAGCTCAGATTAGAATTCTAGAACCCTTTTCTTTGAAGTGAGCGTGATGAGTCCTTAAAGCTAATATTCTGGCCTGAAACTTGTGTGTTTTACCAGCCACTTAGCTTTTCAAAGACTTATAATAACAGTGCACTGGCACATGGAGATATTGTCAGAGTGATACTAATAACCTAGGACAAGAGAGGTAATGAGATGAGGCTATGCAGAATGGTGCAGCATGACTATCAGTAGGCTCCATTAAGTTGTATGGGACAGAGCAAATAGATGAGGTACAGATGAAAGACCAGAAATGACAGAGTTAGGCTTCACACCAATTATTTTCCTCCAGGAATTTTTTTTTACATAAAGCATTGCTATTTACTTCAATGGAGAAAGGATTTTTTTTTGAACTGAAAAGTTCTTCCCAACTAGAAATATGATCATGTTTATTCATTTCTACTTTTGATCGCTGAGAAATCACGTTCCTTTTTTTAAAAAAAGAAAAAGAATGTTTTTGTTGCAAATTTTACTCTTCCCAATTTGCTCATTAGCTACGATACTTTTCCACTTTGTTCAGCAATTTCAGATACTCGTGTGTCATATAATGAAGGTAATGGTATTGTGATGTTTTATAGCCAATCAAATTTAACTATATCCTGACACAGTAAGGGTGAAGTTATGTGGACAATTATAATCATAGCTGGTGAGAAAAATGGGGATGAATTAGTCAGTTGTGTTTAATCTGTTTTGCAGTGATTTCTGAAAAATCCCCAACCAGAAGCAACTTTTAGAGTTAGCAAAAAAATATATATGTTACTGTTACTGAATGTTACTGAAAATCAAACTTCTCATTCTTTTTGGCCAATTTCAATCTCTTCACAAATCTTTGTGTTTATGACAGACAAGACAAATATTATTCTATCATTTTCTCAGAAAAAGAATGACTAAGGAAGCCATGTGGTTTGTTTCCTAGTGGGAACCTAGAAAAAAATATTGCAAAATCTAAAAAAATAAAGTAAAAAACAAAGTTTGCAGAAAGGCTTCTAAGTCTTTTAAAAATGCACATCGAAGGAATTCTATGTGGCAGTGTTGCCAGTTAAGTGCTTGGGTCTATTTTTCAGTTTCATGCTTCCTCCTTCATGGAAACCATGACTATTCGGGCAGTTTTCTTGTTGTAAATGATATGATTGTGGCTTCTTATACATCACTTCTCCTTTAAACTCTTGGCGATTGTCTTTTATTTCAATCAATTTTAGAGGCCATTGGAGTGACCTTAAATTTGGTAGACTAAAGCCTTTGATGTTCATCTCTTCAACTTATTAAAACTAAATCCAGCTTTAATGTAGAAACTTTCATTTCCAAATGATACTTTGGCATTTGACATTGGCTAACTCTACTGCAGATGTTATGTGAATTTAACTGACATGTTTGGATCAAACTGAATGCACACAGGCTTCATAAAATAGATATGCCTCTAAAATTATTGTGATAAAATATGTATCTATTAGCAGTATTGATAGGAATGTTCTACCTCCAAGATGCTTCTTGGACTCTAGAATAATCAACCCAACAGCCAGTTGTATAATAATTAAATCTCACAAGACTAGAGGATCTAAAAGAATAATCAATAATAATTTAATTATAGATTTATGAACTTTTGTACTGTTTCTGGCTATATGTTTTGAAAAGGTGGAGAACCTTCTCTTTTCATTTTTATCACATTTAATTTATTAATATTATAAAGCAGTCTTTACATTACATTATATTGTACTACAGCTTCTGTATTCTTGTATTAGACCATTTAAATTTTTATACATCCCGATGGCTATTAATTTTGCCATTTCTAAAGCAGATAAAATCTAGCCAATCCTGAGGAAATAGAGATTTCACAGTTTGTTTCTATGCGTGTTAATTTTATCAGAGACTTTTCAAAGTAGGTCAATAGATCAAATCTTTTAAAATCGTTTTTCAAACTACAAACCATCACAATATTTCCATTGGTGGGCAATGATTGGCTTTATTACCTAAAAAAATAGGTAAAGAGTCCCCTGGGAGTTGGGCGGCATACAAATCTATTTAAATAAATAAATAAATAAAATAAACAATACAATGGGCTTTTTCACCTTTTATAACTTTTTATTTCATAAAATATATGTCATGCATCTAATTTTGCAAGCATTCAATTATTTGTCTGGATATTGCTAACATTTCATTAAAATCCTTCTTTTAGAACAGGTGAGACTTTATTGTGTTCCCACCAAAGATCAAATATTGGCAATATACTTGAATTACAGAATACAGAGCAATCTTACTGGAAAATATATGGCACTCTATATCAGGGGTCCCCCAACCCCTGGTCCATGGATCAGCACTGGGCCACAGCATGCCAGAAACTGGGCCATGAAAACAAGCGAAGCCCCATCCATGGGATGCAGGGAGCATGCAAAACCACACCCCCTCCGGTCCACTGAAAAATCTCTCTCCACAGAACTGGCCCCTGGTGCCCAAAATGTTGGGAGCTGCTGCTCTACATGAAGTACACCAGGGGTGGGTTCCACTTACCTTTGCCACCGGTTCGCATCGCGATGTTTTGAGCGTCCCCTCATGTGATTTGGCTTCTGCGCATGCTCAGAAGCAAGAATTAGCCCGAAACACAGCTGAGGAGCTCATCAGCTGTGCTTCGGGCAAAGAAATAAAGGACAGAATTCACCCGCGGGCAGGCGGGAGGGCCCTTTTTCAGCGGAAAGGGGAAAATCCCAAAAAAGATGGCAGCGCGCATGGAATGGCACCGACAGTGACGTCACCAGTGGGTTGCTACCGGTTCAGGTGACCCTGTCCAAACTTGGAGGAACCCACCTCTGAAGTGCACTTAGATATCTTCATGGAATTTGGACCTAAAAGCAAGGAACAGGTCACCACACATTCCATGGGATACCCAATAGGGAGTAATAAAATCATATCGTCAGCTTGATAATATCACTTTGTCAAATATAATCCATCAAATTTGTTGCCAAGGAAATGCCAGTTATAGAAGAGCAAATTTCGGCATTGGCTTCATTTTCAGGTGGAAGAGAGATCTCTGAGAGAACTGTTGTTGTTTTTTGCACTCTTGTTAAATAAACAAACAAACGCCCTTACAATCTCAATCATTCCCTTTGCACAAAGAAGCTAAAAGACCAAAAGGTGTCAATCTGAGCACCTCTGTCAGATGAAGGGATATCAATGTCTTGCTTAGGATTCAAAAAGCTCTGGCATCAAGTCCACAGTCAACCAGTCACTTGATTGTCTTCTTTACACTTTCATTTTTGCTATTGGATTGGATTGTGAAGGAAAAAAGTTTTCACCAACAAGTAGGGCTGAACTTGACAAAATGAGACATGATCCAGGTATGTTAGAGTTATGTTTCTAATAGAAGAAAATATATGTAGCTGAGGATTGAACTGTGAGATCTTTGGTATTTTCTGAATTGGTGTTCTGCAAGTTCAGACAGCACCAAGGACCCACGGCTCTGTTTTTCCCAGCTTTATAATTAAACTGCAATCTTGTATTCTCTTACGTGGAAGTAAGTTTTATTGAATGTAGTAGTAAATATATACAGGACTACATTATAGCAACAGCATCTATATACCGCTTCACAGTGCTTTACAGCCCTCTCTGAGCGATTTACAGAGTCAACACATTGCTCCCAACAATCTGGGTCCTCATTTTACCGACCTCAGAAGGATGGAAGGCTGAATCAACCTTGAGCCAGTGAGAATCGAACTGCTGAACTGCTGGTTGTGAAGTTTCTGAAAGATGCCTTATTAATTCATGAGCCACGAGCCAAGCTTCAAAAGAAATACAGTCATTTATTAGGAGCAATATCCCAGCAATACTCCGATGGAGTCAGAACTGACCTCATGTAATTTACAGGCCCCCATGACCCTGTCTCCCCCCTCCTCCCTGGGCATGTCATAAATCACATTCTCCAATGAACCACTTTGCGGGCTGTGAAACCCACACCCCTCCTGCTGACTCTGGTAACCTAGGACACAATCTGTAGAAAGGCATTTGTGGAATGTAGGCAACCAAGCAGCTCCGTCAGTTCTCCCCCCCCCTCCTGCTTATGGCAACTTGAAAACTTTGCAAGTTGACACTGGCAGCCAGCAGTCAGCAGAAGTAGCCTACAGTACTGCATTCTAACCACTGCACCACCACGTTTATTAAGGTGGTGGCATTCTCCTACTGTTTGTTCCAAATTTTTTGTTGTTGGAAAAATATGGCCCCTGAATAAATCAGTGGCATTCAATTGTGTTGACCAACAGCCATTGGTTTTGTACATTTATTCATTTTATGTTATTATTATTTATTTAATATAATTTATGGCTGCACCTTCTTATATGATTCTAGGTGACTTACCACCTGCAGAGATTAAGACATTTGTAAAATTAAACAAATATTGAAATACTTTAAAATTTGTGATTGTCTTCCATTAAAAACTCGTTCATTTAAAACATGTGGGTATTCTTTCAATCCAATTAAATACACATAATATAATACAACCTATATAAAGCTTAGAGTTGATCAGCTATATGGTCACATGTGCAAGAGCAGTGAAAGCAAAACAACAGCTTTGATTTTAGTTTTAAATACTCAGTGAAAGGAAATTGAAATTGTCAAAATAAATTAAACAGAAAGATCCTTGAGAAGGCTTCAAAGATGATCTCAAGGGATTAAAAGTGAATTTAAGCATTTCTTAAAGGAAAATGAATTATACCTACTATTCATTCCCATTCTGTGCACTTCTTCCAGGTTGGTGCAAGTTGGTGATCTTCTCAGAACCACATTGCTGGACTTAGTCATTGTGGGATGATTCATGAATGGTCCAGTGTGTGATACATAGCTTCTTTTTTTGGAGTTTTTCTTTAAGGAGGCTTGGTGTGAGAGTAGGTGAATCATGGCTAGATCACAATTGCTATAAGAAGTGATGATGACAACAGGAGGCATGCTTTTTGGTAGACATCAAAGGTCCATCTAGTGCTGAAACCTCTTAATGTTTAATTTAAGTAATAATATACAGTGCAGGCAGACAGATCCTTTTAGTGTTCTACTGAAAGGCAGTGCCACTGAATTCAGTAGAATTTACTATCATAGTAAATAAATAGACCTGAGAGATGACTTCATATATTCTCCTTCAAAAAGAAAAAAATATTATTATTACATATGGGCAATCACAGTCTAGGACTGGTGGAAACGTAATAATTCAAGTCCTAACCAAAGACCTAAGAATGATTAAGGTGATGATGATGTTCGTCCATCGTATTCGAAGAGGACCTTAACATCGATCATAGACCTGAGTCGCCTGTGTGCAGGTCCGCAGCTCCAGCTCCCAGTGTATCCACACTTCCTGCTTTGTCACTCGCCCAACACCACAGGACTTTTCACAGAACTTGGGGGGGGGGATGTCAAGACTTGCACGTGAATTGGATTAAAGTGAGGGAGAGGTGCGCATAGTCAGCCTCACTCTCTCTTCCCAGATTCCATCTTGCTCCAAATAGCAGGACAAGAGTTTAAACATCATCATCATCATCATCATCATCATCATCATCATCATCATCATCATCATCATCATCATCATCATCATTATTATTATTATTATTATTATTATTATTATTATTATTATTATTATTATTATTTAGACATGATTAAGGTAGCACCTAAGAATGTAGGCTGTTATTATGATTGGTCACACAGTCAGCCATATGCTTAGACTGGATTTGGCATTTTTATCCACCTAGGCCCGTGATGGCGAATCTATGGCACGGGTGCCACAAGTGGCACGCGGAGCCATATCAGTGGGCACGCGAGCTCAGGTCCGGCGCGCATGTGCACACCGGCCGGCTGATTTTCGGGCCTTCTGGGCCCACTGGGAGTCAGGAAACAGACTGTTTCCAGCCTCCAGAGGGGGTGGGGAAGGCCGTTTTCACCCTCCCCAGGCTCCTAGAAGCCTGGAGAGAGCAAAAAATGGGTGTGCCATTGCATGCTGGGAGTGGGGGGGGTCATACGCGCATGCGTGGGGGTGCATGGAATTATGGGTATGGGCACACACACACGTGATCCCACGCATCCCCCCCCTTTTTGGCACGCGAACCAAAAAAGGTTCGCCATCACTGACCTAGGCCTTCTCAAGGTCCGTCTCAAAGTCCTCGGGTCCTTGTCAAGGACCTGAAAGAGGCAAATGTTGTTTGATAGTGTTGATTGCTGGATGTAAGCTGTTCCAAATAAAGCTGCCTTTTGCAATTGATTTATGGTGATGTTGTCAATGTCGATGGTGTTCAAATCATGCTCTGGATGCTTTGGAATTACACCCTAGGTACCTGTTGCTATTGGTACTATTTTTGGTTTCTTTTTCCATAGTCATCATGCATCTATTTGCAGTTCTTTGTTATTTTGTGATTTTTACCAGTTCTTCTCATTGTTATTACATGCAGCAAACTATTCCTGCAGTTATTTGTTCATATCGTTGTTCCAGGAAAACGTTATTTGTGGGACTTTCTTCCACATAGAGAAAATGGAGGAAAGAGTCTTTGAAACTCATAGGAACAAGTATATTTAAAATACCATATCTGTATACCTGCAGAATGAGAAGATATTCAGAAGACATCACTTTTGTATTTTGTGATGACAGGAACTATGAATACAAAGCAAAAATGCATTAGGCTACAATTTCCATAAACATCACTCAGCATAGATAATGGCCAGAAGATCTGGGATTTGTAGTCTAAAATAACAACAGAGTCCCTTATACTCTAATATCAAGTACTCTATTCCCAAGCTAAGATCTTTCTCCTTAGTTTGTTTGCCTCACATTAAAATCAGATTCTTGTCATGAATTTCTCAGGACAATTTATTATTGTTGTTATTGCAACTGATATTACTTCTGTTTCAGCCAGTAATTGACTTTTTCTGGATTGCAAAATTACTTTGAAAGATTAGAAACTATATAAGATGTATTAATAATTAGTTCAAAGAAGAAAAGCCATCACCCCAGTATAACGTGGAAGGGAAGACTTAGCAAAAAGCTCAAGGACAGTGGTAATGGAGAATGGGATATTTTTCCCTGGCTTTGAACATTAGTAAAGATCTAGTGAAACATATTTAACAGTAACAGAATTGGAAGGGAGGTCATCTAGTCCAACCCCCCGCTCACACAGGAGACCTATACTAAGGATTCGAATCACCGAATTGCCGACCTTTCTGATCGACAAGCTCAGCATCTTAGCCATTGAGCCACCTAATCTGCTATATTATATTCCGTAGAAAGATCTGGGCCAAAGTCCACTTAAAACATTTCAATCCCAGAGTCGCTTTGCACAGAGAGATAGGAAGCATATAAATTTAATCAAAAAATAAATACATTTCAGCGGCCTTTAGGTAGTTATGACTTTCTTCAAATTTTGCCCCGCTTATTCATCATCTTTTCCTGCACTATTTTTAAAGAAATGTGCTGGCTGCTGAACAATCACATGTAACTTCATGATCAATAAGGATAGTCATTTCTTTTCCTCAGGAGGCTTCCCACGTTCTGTGAAACCTTTCAAGATCATTCTTGAGAGCATTCTTGAGAGCAGCAAAGATGATTAGGGGACTGGAGGCTAAAACATATGAAGAACGGTTGCAGGAACTGGGTATGTCTAGTTTAATGAAAAGAAGGACTAGGGGAGACATGATAGCAGTGTTCCAATATCTAAGGGACTGCCACAAAGAAGAGGGAGTCAAACTATTCTCCAAAGCACCTGAGGGCAGGACAAGAAGCAATGGATGGAAAGAGAAGCAACTTAGATCTAAGGAGAAATTTCCTGACAGTTAGAACAATTAATCAGTGGAACAGCCTGCCTCCAGAAGTTGTGAATGCTCCAACACTGGAAGTTTTTAAGAAGATGTTGGATAACCATTTGTCTGAAGTGGTGTAGGGTTTCCTGCCTGGGCAGGGGGTTGGACTAGAAGACCTCCAAGGTCCCTTCCAACTCTGTTATTCTATTCTATTCTATTCTATTCTATTCTATTCTATTCTATTCTATTCTATTCTATTCTATTCTATTCTATTCTATTCTATTCTATTCTATTCTATATAAGACAGATCAGGGTAAGAAAACAGTACAATAGTAATAAGAATAAGAATAATAAGTCAATGTGGTTGACTTACAAACACAATTTAGGCCAAAATTTCTGTTGTTAAGTGAGACATTTGTTAAGTGACTTTTGTCCCATTTTACAACCTTTCTTGCCACAGTTGTTAAGCGAACCACTGCAGTTGATAAGTTAGTAACTTGGTTGGTTAAGTGAATCTGGCTTCCTCATTGACTTTGCTTGTCAGAAGGGTGCAAAAGGTGATGACATAACTTGGGACACAGCAACGGTCATAAGTATGAACCAGTTGCCAAGCGTCTGAATTTTGATCACACAATCATAGGGATGCTTCAAAGGTCGTCACTGTGAAAAACTTTTTTTCAGTGAATTTTCTTTCAACATTAGATGAGGGCTTTGAGATTAGAGCAGCGGTTCTCAACCTGTGGGTCACAACCCCTTTGGGGGTCGAACGACCCTTTCACAGGGGTCGTCTAAGACCATCGGAAAACACATATTTCCGATGGTCTTAGGAACCGAGACACCGCTCCTCTATCCATCTCCAGGCAGATCTACCCACATGCAAATAGACTACTACAAAAAAAAATCTGTACCATGGGAACTTCTGAGCATGTGCAGAAGCCGTATTTCCGGCACTGCGTATGTGTTGCCATCTTGTTTTCGGCTTTTTTTTGCAATTTAAAAAAAATTCGGCAAAGCGCATGCACGCCCACAAGGCACGGCCACGCAGCGCAGAAGGAAGCGAACCGGCAGCGAAGTAAGTTAGAACCCACCCCTGAGTTTCCTAATAATTTTATTATTTTATGGTTGGGGGTCACCACAACATGAGGAACTGTATTAAAGGGTCGCGGCATTAGGAAGGTTGAGAACTACTGGATTAGACTTTCCTGGAATTAAGAGGCAGCAATGTTTGATTTTCAGTTCAGATCCAGTAATGGAGAACTAAAATCCCAAACAGCATTGCATATTAAAAAACCAAAAAAACAAGTATATAGTTATATCCTGCCCTTAGATATAAGTTACACATCTATTTCCATGTTAACGTGGAAAATGCAAATAAGTCCGATGCAGCCATTTCATTCCGCACATATGTCTCTTTTAAATTCCCCTTCAATTTGATATAAAATAAATATAAGTCTTCCTCAGGTTCCTTGAGGAAAAAGCATGACAAATCATTCATGGCTCAGACTTATGGTTTTGCCTTGCTTTAGTTATATGTTTGAGCTGAAGTGGGGTGGGATATAAAATCTAATAAATCCATAGGTAATGAATCAAGTGAGGTTTGGGCACTCTGTTTTGACACTCCTGAATTATGAGGTAGACAAGAAGAATGGACGATGGCTTGACTTACCTTGTCTTTCTAGTGACATGCGGCCTCCTTGTCTTTTCCATACTTCAAGGAAATGTCAAGGGAGAGGCTACAGGCTTACAGAGAGATGTGGGATATAAAAAAAAAAACCTTTAGGCGCCTGGCCATGATAAAACAGGCTCAAGGACCACCAACAGACAGTTAAAAGAGTCTAAACCACCCTGAGGATGAGATAGAAAAATAGAAACTTTGCTCGCTGCAGAAGAAAACTTTTTGAGAATTTGGAAGATAAATGTTGAGGCAGTGTAACTGCGAATGTCTGCTTCAAGGACTTATCATCTCGTCTTCAGTGCAATGTTATGTCTATTCCCAGTAGATAACCGAGAAGACACTTCAAGCTGACTCCTTTCCCTTTTGCTTTTTTTTTTTTTTTGCATGCTAACATTTGATTGAAATATATAGTACATTGTAAGGTCATAAATAAATGATTTCTTTGAAAATTGAAGCTCAAGCAAAGCAGGCTTGTTCCACTGAAGTTAAATAGGTCAACAACTTACCTCGTTTGCCTGCTAATGTGCTTGCCTATGCAGGCTAATGAAATCTTGAGGATAATTAATATATCTAAGATTGTCAAGGTGAATGATGCATTGTTTCCCCTCCCCAAGAGTTCAGATTTTTGCATTCTTTATTCTACCGGTACGTGGTTTTATTTAATGCTTCCTTGGGAAAGTAGCTTGGGACATAATAAAAATGAGAATGGGAACGCACCCATACTTTTCGTACATAGAATAATCTGTGGTGTGCTTACTTTAGTTTAGTCTGATTTCTTTCAGAATTTACTAGAATTCTCTTTTACTATGCTTGCAAAACATCTGATTTACTATGTTCTCTCTCTCTCTCTCTCTCTCTCTCTCTCTCTCTCTCTCTCTCTCTCTCTCTCTCTCTCTCTCTCTCTCTCTCTCTCTCTCTCTCGTGTGTGTGTATTTCAGTGTTTCCCAACCAGCAAATGCTGGCTGGGGAATTCTGGGAGTTGAAGTCCAGCTATCTTCAAGTTGCCAAGGTTGGGAAACACTGGTGTATTTGGAAGTTTCAGAAAATCCTAATGAACCTTGAGGGTACCAAACTGAGGAAGGCTGTCCTAGAGACAGACATCAAAAACTCTCTGTCTCTAGCCTCAACCAAAAATATCTCACAGTGATTGTTGAGACAATGGGAAGTATGCAGTGCGGTACCTCAAGGCTCTGTCTTGGGCCCAGTACTCTTCAATATTTTTATCAATGGTTTAGACAAGGAGATAGAAGGGGAACACATCAATTTTGCAGATGACACTAAGCTGGCAGGAATAGCCAACCATCCAGAAGATAGGATCACACTACAGAAGAAACTTAACAGACTTGAACACTGAGCCTTATTTAACAAAGTGAAATTTGGTGGTGAGAAAAGTAAGGTTCTACAGTTAGGCAAAAAAAAAATCAATTGCACAGGTATAGGTCAGTGATGGCTAACCTTTTTGCCGTCATGTGCCAAAAGTGGGGGGAGCATGGGGGGTCGTCTGTGTGCCCACACCCATAATTCAATGCGCCCCACCCCCAGGCATGCACGCGTGACCCCCCCTGCGCTCCCCCACTTTTGGCACGCAATGGCACAGTGGGCCCATTTATCGCCCTCCCCAGGCTCCAGAGGCTTTCAAGGATCCTGGGGAGGGCGAAAACTGCCTCCCCACCCCCCTGGAAACTGGAAACGATCCTTTTCCGAACTTCTGGTGGACCCAGAAGGCCCGGTTTTTGCCCTCCCCAGCCTCCAGAGGCTTTCCTGGAGGCTGGGAAGGGTGAAAATGGCCTCCCCCAACCCTCCCACAGGCCCTCCAGTGGCCAGAAACACCCTCCCAGAGCCTCCGTGCGAGCCCTTTACTTACCTCAAAACGGGCCGCTGGAGACTCCTGGGAGGGGAGGGGGCATGGCCAGCCAAAAATCAGCTGGCTGGAGCTGATCTATGGCAATGGCTCCCATGCAGGCAGATAGGGCTCCTTGTGCCACCTTGGGCACGCGTGCCATAGGTTCGCCAACACGGGCATAGGTAGTACCAGGCTTGATAGTACTAACTGTGACAGGAATCTAGGAGCACTAGTGGAAAATCACTTAAATATGAGCCAGCAATATTCTGCAGCTGCCAAAAAATCCAACAAAGTCCTAGGCTGCATTAACAGAGAGATAGAATCAAGATCACATGAAGTGTTAATACCTCTTTATAATGTCTTGGTGACGCCACACTTGGAATATTGCATCCAGATTTGGTCCCCACGATATTAAAAGGATGTTGAGCCTCTAGAAAGAGTGCAAAGAAGAGCAAAAAAAGTGATTAAAAGATAATTAAAACATTTGAAGAATGCACCGTCCCAACTGGAGATGCCTCCCAGTTCAGGTGCAGGGCAGGGTGACCTTGACTCTTGGAGAAAGGAATGTTGTTTTGACTATATATCTCCCCAGCTCCATACAATCCCCTCTCCCAGTTTTCCACAGCACTAAATGTGGCAGGCCTGAAGAGCCAATGCCCAATATGGGTTCCAGGCCTGACAATTAATAGTTGTCCAATCTCTTCTTAAAAACTTCCAGTATTGGAGCACCCACAACTTTTGGAGGCAAGTCTTGGGATAAGGTGCATATTTCTGGGAATAAAATGCTAATGTTAGCTTATTTGAGGGGTAAAGAGTGCTGGGATCCAGAAACAGTTCTTTATCAGAGTGTTTGGGAAATAATTTTGATGGTGCCATCCATTTGTTGCTTCCATTATATTCTGATATAATTTTCATTGTATTTTGTTTGAGATTTTTTTGTTAATTTGGAGGTATCTATCAAGGTTATACAAAAGAAATAATGGAAGAGTATAAGGAGGAAGTGCAATATTACTGGAAACAGAAGCCTGGGTATGGTAAATAAAAGTATTGTTAAGAGTATTAAGCAATGAAATGAAGCAAAGAATAGTTCCAGTTCACCAAATCCCATTGATTCTCATTAAGTCAATAGGGCTTTGAAACTTAGCTTTGATTGGCTGATATTAAAATATAGTTTGGCTGTGTTATTCTTCCCTTTATGCTCAACACAGAAATTCAAATGCAAACCCCGAATGAATGGCTGTCAAATCTTAAATACATCTTGTGAATGGAGTCCATTACCTGCCTTAACTATTGGTTCCACTGTCAAACTGCTGTTTCTATTAGGAAAGACATTTAACTGCAATCTCTTATCCTACAAAACTTTTATTCTGTCTCCTAGAGTAGAGGATAATAAAAGACAAGTCTTTGTCATATTTTCTGTGGAACCCCTTCAAGTACTGAAAAACATCTACCATGTACTTCGTACTTGGTCTTCTTCCAAGACTAAATTTGCCCGTGTCATGATGTGATACCAATGTGTCTAATGTCATGAACTCTTCCCAATTCTATGAAATAACTAAGTCGAAATTAATTCAGAGGTAATTAATAGAGCAGAAGCACTGATATACTCAGGGGTGGGCTGCTGGGGGTTCGCAGGGGGTCGGGAGAACCTCTAGCTAAGATTCTGTGCATTTTGGAGAACCCCCAAATCCCACTCCTGGCTGGCTCCGCCCACCCCACCTCTCCCCTCTCAGGAGACCCCACGCAGCCCGTTTTGGATGCAGGCAAGTGCAGGGTGAGCGCGGAGGCTTGGGGAAGGCGAAAAATGGGGCTACTGGAAGTTCGGAAAGGCCACCATTTCTGGCCTCTAGAGGGCTTCCGGAGCCTGGGGAGGCCATTTTCGCCCTCCCGGACTCTCCAGGAAAGCCTCTGGAGCCCGGGGAGGGCAAAAATGCCCTCCTACCATGGTGCAGGAGGCTGACTAGGCCACGCCCACCATGGCCATGCCCACCCATCAACCGGGAAGAGAACCCCTTGCTAAAAATTTTGAAGCCCACATCTGGATATACTTAAGAATACTCTGCATGTCTATTGTTGAAGCCAACCAGAGAATAGACAAGAAAAGGATCTTGGTTAGTTAGGGATATTTTAAGGCACTTATTATGTTTGCACTTCAAACTACAATGTTGTGGTTACTCTCTAAAAATGCACACATTAATATAAGTAAAGTCAGACTTTAGAGAATTTTCGAGACTGGCTCTGCTCTATGATTGAGGATGAGCCAAGGAGGACCAAGCCAAGGAAAATATTCTGGCATTAATTCCTGGTGGTCTAGTGACACTATGTATATCATTTCTTTAAACAGCTTTATCATATGTGTATATTCAGCTCCAAAATGCTTGGGTTTGACTGGAGGAATGGAGCCAAGACTTTGGTTTGGTTTGACATGAGTCTTTCAAACTTCTGGCTTCTCCTCCCTCTTAACAAAAACATTGTCTGAGCTTTTTAAAGAAAAACATCACATCCACATCCACGTGCCAGGTGAAACCTTCCTTTCGCATTGTAATCAAGTTAGCTACCAATTTCTTTTTTGCTTGAATTCTGTTCAGTTGTCTGGAATGATTTTCAGAAATTGGCTTCAGTAATCATGGGCATTTTTAAACCTTTCACATAGCTTGAAAGCACTGATTCAGGGCTGGTTTTTTTTCTCTCTTGAAGTTGTTGGTTTCATTTTGTGGGGGAGAAAAAGCCAAGGATCAAAACATTCTTTTTTTAAAAAAAAACAGCATTCACCATTGTCAATTTGAAGCAGAAGTTCTGTCAAAATGAATTGGAAGTTTCACAAGAGTGCTGCTACACAGCTATCTATCCTCTGATAATTTCTATCTGTTTTGGACAGTTTCCACGCTGCTCCAAATACAATAGAGTAGAAAGTGGAGAGAACTCATTGTACAATATATATCTATATTATATTGCCTTTTATGTGTAAATGTGTACTATTCAAGATATGATTTGTTCATCACGAGTTGTCTTTCATAAAGACAACCCTAATGCAAATTAATGGGATTCTAAGGAAAATATTTAGCTCCCTCAAAATATATACATATGTTTTATTCACCTGCATTCCTATGGTTTGCCATAATTTTCCTCCTTGAAATCATCAAAGGAGTGTAGACATGAAAGGTCATTGTGAAAACTTTTACCTGATGCAGGAAATTCACAGCTAAGCATTTCCAACAGATAGCTGTCCAAGTTCACCCCAAATTCCTGTAACAAATGTGAGAATCAGTCATTACTTTAGATAACCGGTTTGATTGATGTGCTGTTTTGACCATTAGAAAGGTTCACTTAATTCTATTAGAGGCATGTGGAGCTTCAGAGGAGTACTTCACTTTGACAATGTTTTGAGCAAAGCATTCCTTTTGAGGCTGCTTCAACTGCCATCTTACTTCATTTCATACCACTCCAGTGGCTTCCTCCAGTGCTTCAGCATTCTGCAGGGCTACCAGTGATCTACTGGAAGTCCAGAGGAGTCCAATGGACTATCACAAAACCTCTTGACAAAGTGAAGACCACAGGGCAGAAAATGAGATCAACTGTGGCTTACTTCTCACGAAAATTAGATTTGGCCTAACCTATGGAAGCTCAGGTATCCATCCTCTGGGTTGGTTTTGGCTGTTTTACATTTCTTGGAAAAATGTACTCACCCATGTCCAGAAATAATTTGATCTGGAGAGTTATATATGTGCTATGTGGACTACTTTTGGAAATTGTTCTGAATCTACACCTTATTCACCACAAAGTAGATAAAGTGCTGACTCAACTTCAAAGGATTTTTTATTGACACTGACTGAGAGGTAGTCTAACCAGTGTTAGATACTGGCTTTAAGCATTAAACATCTAAACCAGTGGTTCCCAATCTTTTTTTGGCCATGCTCCACCTAAGCATCTCTAGAATCATGATGCACCCCCCCCCATGACATATAATTCTTACTATTCAAAAAGTGAACTCCTACTCATGAGGAGGAAGCCTAAAAGGGCATTAACTTGATTTAAACAAGATTCCAATTGCCCACATTAAAAATCAAATTGCCCTCCTGTGGGGCGTGGGCCCCACGTTGGAAACCACTGATCTACACTCTTTTTAAGGTTCCCAGGGGATTGCCAGAATCCACATAACCTTGTCTGACCATTAAGCTTATTTTCCAATGGTTGCACGAACTTTTCACTTGCGGTCTCTTGTCCGTGAGATTACTTCTTTGCCCAGTTTAAGGCTCATCTCTACTTAACTTTCCATCCCCATCACCTTTTAATAGCATTACAAATTGGTCTCAAACTTTTTAGTCTAAATTTTATGGTGGTGGATGCTGCTTTTTCTGCCATGTCCATATCTCTTCCTTCTGCATGGCTATTATTGCTTCTCTCATTTTATTTGGTGATTTGATCTTTTTCTCCAACTGAGAGAGTAATCTACAAGCTTCGAGTTGTCCACCTTTCTACCAACTTGGAAGGACTTACTGACATACATTCAGGAAACACACATTCTAAATGTTGTAATAAGTAAATAAAAATATTAACTTTTTCCAACAAATGCTGGGGAAAAATATATCTCAAAACAGGAGCCATTTTTCAGCGCATGAAAATCTATAGCACAAACACACACACACACACACACACACACACACACACACACACACACACACACACACACACACACACAAAATGTAGATTCTAATTAGGGATTCCATATAAAAAAGTGAAAGAAATTATTGTAGGGAGCACAACCTTTCTTTATGCTGATTTTAGCAAACACTCACCTAAAAAGTTGAGATGTTTTATATTTATATTATATTAATGAAGGCTGAAGCTCTCGTTTGGTTTTGAATTTCAATGTGGTGGAGAGAATTCGTAAAATACGATACTATACTGTATTGCAGTTAATGTTCCAGCTGAAGGGCACTGAGGTTATAAGAAGCCTAAAATATATTTTTTAAAAAATGTATTAAACCCTTGACTCTGCTGAGACTTTTCCTGCTGACTCCCCCTCCCCATAAACAATGTGGTTTTTCTTATTAGCATTTGACTACATTTGTTACACTTTTCAGGGCTATTTGAGAAAAGTGGCTGATGCAAGAGAGCCTAGATCTTAATGGCACCATTCATCAAGACAGTACTTTTGAACATAAAGTATAAAGCTTTCCCACATGGTAATTAATACTCTGCTTTTAATTCAATGGCAGTTCTTTTTTCATGAAGGGAAGGGGGAAACGGAGAAAGAGAGCAATTGCCTTCATCCCATCCTAAAACCTTTATGGTTTGGTGTATAATAGCTTTGGGCATTTATTTGCATATCTGGGGATCAAGAGACAAGGGAGTGTTATAGTTGTAATGTATCCTGAATCCTGTGAAGAATTTGACTCTTGAATGACCTTATGGACAAGATGGATAAAAAGGAACTACCGTATTTTTCGGAGTATAAGACGCACCGGAGTATAAGACGCACCTTAAGTTTTTGGGGAGGAAAATAGGGGAAAACAATCTGCCTACCAGGTATTCATCTGGCTAGCGTCCTTAGTCTGGTCACCTTCAGCACATTATTTTATCCCCTGGTTAGGACTTAAAAAAACCTTCTTCTGAGAGAGTAACAATGAAAGAGCCTGCAAGCCAGTAAGAGCTGGGAAGATAGTTAGCACCTGTTTAGGGCTACAAAAAAACTTATTCAGAGCAAGTAGAGCAATGAAAAAAACCCTGCAAAGACTTAGGGCTGGAAAAACAGTCTTCTGAGAGAGTAACAATGAAAGAGCCTGCAAGCCGGTAAGAGCTGGGAAGATTGTTAGCACCTGGTTAGGGCTAGAAAAAAACTTATTCGGAGCAGCTTCAGCACATTATTTTATCTCCTGGTTAGGACTTAAAAAAACCTTCTTCTGAGAGAATAACAATGAAAGAACCTGCAAGCCAGTAAGAGCTGGGAAGATAGTTAGCACCTGGTTAGGGCTAGAAAAAAACTTATTTGGAGCAAGTAGAGCAATGAAAAAAAATTCTGCAAAGACTTAGGGCTGGAAAAACATTCTTTGGAGAGAGTAACAATGAAAAAGCCTGCAAGGTAAGAGCTGGGAAGATCTGTTAGCACCTAGGTAGGGCTGGAAAAAAAAAAGCTACATTCAAAGTATAAGACGCACCCAAATTTTCAGCCACTTTTAGGGAGGAAAAAGGTGCGTCTTATACTCCGAAAAATACGGTAGATGTCACTGTAGTTCTGATGGAATTACCTCCAAAGGATGCTTATAAATAGTTGTACATCTTCCTGAAGAAAAATAATGAATATTGTCCCTCTGAGCTTTATCCTAGGCCCAGTGATATTCAACATTTTTATTAGTGCCCTAAAGCACGGGTGTCAAATGTGCGGCGTCATGTTGCCATCATGTATCGTGATGTTTTTCCCCTTCGCAGAGCTGGGGTGGGTGTGGCCTGCGTGTGACGCATCCGGCCCATGGGCTGCCAGTTCGACACCCGTGCCCTAAAGGATGGAATGGAAGGGATGTTTCTCAAATTTGCAAATCACATCACACTAGAGGACTGACTAACATTTTAGAAATCTCAAATTCAGAACGACCAGCACATGGGTTGGCCAGTTCCAACAAGATGATGTTCTATTGTAGCAGTGTAAACTTTTGCATTTGGGTTAAGAAAAATAAAATTAAAAAAATAAAATTGGCTAGATGGAGCACTAGAAGGAGCACTTGTGAATTACGAATGAAAGTGAATATATGTATCCCAGGATAATGTTGTAGGATCCAATCTGGGTTGGTCACCAGTACCAGAGGTTTAGTCTTTGAGCTTTCAGACATGTGCTTTCAGACATGAGCAGGCAAATTACACGAACAGTGTTATACTGACATAGTGCTGGTTTTCTCTTCTTGGCAAATGGATTGGATCCCACTGAGTTAGTTCACTAGTGGCAGGATCCAATCTGTGTCAGTCACCAGTACCAGAAGTTTAGTCTTCCAATTTTCAGACACGTGCTGGAGCACATCCTCAGGGAACTACTCTCTAGCGGAGTGTGTGCTTTGGGCTATTCTGTGTATTCTGTAAATACCACACACAGTATAATCCAAAGCACATCCTCTACTAGAGAGGGGTTCCCAGAGGATGTGCTCCAGGACGTGTCTGAAAACTGGAAGACTAAACCTCTGGTACTGGTGACTGACCCAGATTGGATCCTGCCACTAGTGAACTATCTCAGTGGGATCCAATCCATTTGCCAAGAAGAGAAAACCAGCATTATGTCAGTACAACACTGTTCGTATAATTTGCCTGCTCTTGCTCCCCACCTCCCACCCCGTGGTTGATGGTGAATCTACAATTGAATATGAACTAACAGGATGATGCAACAACTTAAAAGGCCAATGCAATTTGGAGCTCTGTTTAGAAAACCTGCATATAGCTTATGCAAAGTAATTATTCCATTGAGATCTACATTGGTTAGATGGCCCCTGCACCGCTGTATCTAATTCTGGGCATGGACTCAAACCCTGTGAGTTGCATTTAAAGGAGCTGACTATATTTTGCTTAGAAAAGAGAAGACTGAGGGGAAATAGGGTAGCAATCTACAAATGTATGAAAGGCTGTCTCTATCTGAGGGGATATTGGCCCCTTCCCCTTGAAACCAAGAGCAGAATTAGTACCAACAGATCAAAATTAAAAGGAGATTCATGCTAAGAGGAATTGTTGAATGCTAGGGCTGTTTAAGCAATAGAAAAGGCTACCTAGACAAGCCAAAGAGGCTTTCAACCATTCTCACAAAAGAATGAAGAGCCAGGTCATCAAAGCCCATTGAAACACCAACAATATAGGTACTAGAGTTTGTTGCAAAAATCAAAACCAGAAGCACACACAGATTTATTTATTTATTTATTTATTTATTTAAATGGATTTATATGCCACCCAACTCAGATGACTAGTTCAGCTGGATTCATAAACTTCTTTATAAACATAGTAGCAGATGAATTTCAATACCATTAACAGAGTTCTTCTTCAATGTAGTTACAAGTCAACACAAGCAGGAGAGTTAGTTTCATTTCAGCAGTAGACAAGCACAGAGTGGAAAAGAGAGCAGAGTGGACTGACCCGCCCAGTCTTAAGCTTAGGTTTCCAGTTTCAATTCTCTGCACAGACTCAGAAGTGGTTAGCTCCCATTGGCTGACTTAGTTGCTATGCCTATTCTATTGGCTAACCTTGTTAACATGGCTCTCCCAGTTCATGAATATCTTAACAATAGGGACCATACTGATATCTGAGGAATCTTGTTCAAGAGAGCAAGAGGTTTGTTTGTTTGTTTGTTTGTTTGTTTGTTTTGTCAAGTACATGTTGGTAATATACATAGATAAAACATTGTTTGTATACATAAGATGGAACAGAGAAAGCTTTTTCTGGGTTCTCAGGAGACAGCATTGTTTAACTGAAGGAACCTAGGGTACACCAGCCAGGCCAGATGAATTTGGCTAGGCAGATACTTTGAAAGAAAAGTGGTCCCTCAAGTAACCAGACCTGATGCCATATATTCCAGCATTCCATAATGTATACACTTGGTTCAGAATAATTTTCAAGTTAATCAGCATGTTATGTTTCCGGATGGATAAGATTATTTCTAGTTATTTTTGATGGAAATAGAAACATAGGCAGGTCTTGGAATGGTCCAAAAATGGAAATGTGTTCATAATATTCTGATTCTTTCCAACATTCCCATTAAATTCAACGGAGAAAAATGGGAGAGGGAGAATGTTACAAAATTCTTATGGTTTAGAATATGTAGGTGTGGAATCTTATAAATATTTTTGTTAAAAAGTGGCTAGAGGATCGTGTTTGAATTTCCCATCCTGTACCAACAATTCTCCAATCCCTGGAACCCAACCTCTGTCCAAAAGAAGATATTTTTTGAGGGAATTCTTCTGATAGATAGTTGGATAGTTAGAAGTTGGATAGTTAGAAGAGTTACAGAGCAATGGGCAGGTATTGTCATCCAAACAGGGTAGACCAGGCTAAGAATTCAATTCCTTAGTTAGAATTACTAAGAGTCAGAATTACTTTTATTGTACCTGTCATAGAAACAGAATCTTACAGGCCTGAATGTGCTTCCCCCTCCCTCCTTTCATCTTTATGAGAATTAGAGACTGCTAATCCCATCCTTCAAGGCCATTCCCTCTGTCCTCTCTAGCAGAAGAATACAATTATATAGTTTTCCACCTTACGGCAGTAAAGAAACTTTAGAAACTTCTCCCACCTTCCCCCACATTTTTTTTAAACTACCTGAAAATATAGTAGGGAAAATGGAAGTCTCTTTCATAAAGAATATTTTTTTTCTGGGAAGCTGGAAAATAATTTTTGATCAATAACCTTTCTTTTGCTAAATTTAAATACCTGTTTTTCTCAGAATAAAGAAAAGATATAGCCATTCAATAGTTTTTGATTTGAAATCCTGGTTCACATAAAAGATATTGCAGGAAAAGAATCGTCAGATTTTGTCCTTGGACTTAACAGGTGGTTGAAAAGTAGTGGTAGAGAAGAAAGAGCTAGTAAACTGTGCTTTTAAGGTAGACTTGGTGATTAAAGAGCCAAGGTGGCGCAGCGGTTAGAGTGGGGTACTGCAAGCCACTTTAGCTGACTGTGATCTGCAGGTCAGCGGTTCAAATCTCACCGGCTCAAGGTTGACTCAGCCTTCCAGCCTTCCTAGGTAGGTAAAATGAGGACCCAGATTGTTGGGGGCAATGTAAATATACATTGCTTACTGGTGTAAACCGCTTAGAGAGTGCTTGCACTGTGAGGCGGTATATTAATGTCACTAATAATAAATAATAAATAAAGGACAGTGGGAATCCTTTAACCATAAATGTGATCCTGAGTCTGCAATCTAAAAGACAGATTTATATCATGACAAATCAAGGACAGTTTAGAGATCAGCTGTAACCCTTCTTGCATGTGTTGGATAAATTATTCAAATTGGATTTTTTTTCCCTTTAAAAAGTTGTGTTTTCATTTATTTGTGTGTTGATTAATTCAGTGGAAAATAGTCTGGAGATTAGAGAAGTGAGAATATTATTGGTGACATCATAAACAAATTTGTACTGATGCTTTTTCTTGGTTCAAACTCAGCTACATTGCAAGCTTTCAGGAATGTGTCACAAACTGATGAATGTACTTCTGAAATACTTTGCCACTATTCCCAAAATGTTGCACCTACTCTTCTTTCAATACTTTTACATCAAGTCTGGATTTTTGGGATCCATGGTCCATCCAAACCAAAAACAGTGAATTTGCTACTGGACTTTCCAATATGTTATTGGGGTTTGTTTGTTTTTTGACTATACATGTGTTTCATTTTTCATAAGGAAATTCATAACTTTCAGACATTTGTTTTTATTAGTGATGGTTTTCTTTCAATTCTTTGCTCCAAATTGAACTTGAACTGAAAGATTCCTCAAAACTCAAAGGCAGATGTATCCAAATGGGCATTCTATGGAACTATTGCAGAGATAAGACTGTGCCTTATAAATAGATTTAATGACCACTTACATAAATTCCTTGAACGCCACAACTCAAATGTCCAAGTGATTTGGCCAGTAACTTAGACAAACGTCATCCTTCCATATTAAAAGAGTTCACACAATCTCAAATGAAAATGGATTCAGGCGTAACATTTATATGAATTTTCAAAAGTGAAATTTGCAAGAGGAAAACACTGGCGTTTTATTCCCCCCTCCTCCCCAAATATTCACTTTATCTTAAGCCTGTTCAATGTCCAGAATTCTCTTTAAAATATAGTCCTCTCACAAATCCCTTGAGCCTCATTCTGGAACTTATTTCGTAGACTGAAACCCTTGGCAGCGCCTGTAGGCAGCAATGAGATCCTATTAAACAAACGTGCTGTGAAGAAGCTGACTTGAATTGACATGAGCCAAATGTTGCTGAGTTTAATACTTAAAGAAGAAAGAAAGAGGACCTTACTCCTCCCTGGAGACAATTCCTGTCCCTTGCTTAAAAATGCATGGGATGAAAAGAAGAGCTATCAAAATATCAAGGTGCCTGAGAAGCTGTCTGGGCATGCGCTGATGGAGTGATGATGGCAACAGGATAAAAGCCTTTCAAAGCTAAGTGAAAAGCTTTGCTCATAAAAGGATTTGAAGGGAAAGGGAGTTGACTTGATGGCTGGAGACAGCTGTTTCTAAACTCAGGGAACAACAGGGCAGAAGGTTATGATTTAAAAGTAAATGAATTTAAATGCATGACTCAGTAATTCCCAAACTAGATGTTATGAGAAGCCAATCTGCTAAATAATTAAATGCTCCCATGAACTTGGGATTCTCCTCTGGGGAATTCCTCTGCTGAAGCTCGGAATGGTCTGCATGGCGTACATAACCTGGATAAAGAGAAACCATTCACCCTTCTTCACAACCTTAGGACTTTAGGCTGTCCATTGAAACTAAATGTAGGGCGATCAGGACCGAGAAAAGAAAACCCTTTTCAAATAGCCTATTGTTAAACTGTGGGATTCACTAACAATAGTAGTGAGGCATCCAACATGGAAGGTTATAAAAGAAGACTAGAAAAGTTCATGTGAATGAGTAGCTATTGATATTGAGGGTTCCTTCCCCTGGAAGCATAGGCAGCATTTCTTAAATATAGATTGCTGGAAAGCAACAGCATCCGGGAGTATCATCCTGCAATTCAGACTTATGAACTTCCTAATGCAGCCAGTTGGCTACTGTGTGAAACTGAATAGAATAGAATAGAATAGAATTTGGTTCATATGCTCTCACTGTACATAAAAAGACAAGATACATTCATCAAGAATCATAAGGTACAACACTTAATGATTGTCATAGGGTTCAAATAAGCAATCAGGAAACAATCAATATCAATATAAATCGTAAGGATACAAGTAACAAGTTACAGTCCTGTAGTCATGCTACACCAGATGTATCTAAGGCAGAAGATCACTTAGATTTGGATATTGTCAACTCTTCAAGGTAAACCAGACTAGAAAACCAATGTCATGTAGGCCAGGATTACTATTGTTGTAAATCTAGGTTAACAGAATTGGGTGTGTCTCAATGCATTGCCCCCCCCTTCCTTTATCTGTGTGAATTTGGGAGAGGCTTGTCTGAGAAGTTTATTCAGATTACACTTTTGGTCTAGGCTCAGGTTCCTTTTATCTGATAATGATAGTCATAGGGTACAAATAAGCAATCAAATCATACAGGGAACCAGTCAATATAAATCGCAAGGATACAAGCAACAAAGTTACAGTCATACAGTCATTTGTGGGAAGAGATGGGTGATGGGAACGATGAGAAGATTAATAGTAGTGCAGACTTGGGAAATAGTTTGACAGTGTTGAGGGAATTATTTGTTTAGCAGAGTGATGGCGTTCGGGGAAAAACTGTTCTTGTGTCTAGTTGTTCTTATGTGCAGTACTCTATAGCGTAGTTTTGAGGGTAGGAGTTGAAACAGTTTATGTCCAGGATGCGAGAGGTCTGTAAATATTTTCACAGCCCTCTTTCTGACTCATGCAGTATACAGGTCAAAATACAGAATCAAATATGAGTTTCCAAGCATATGTGCATTTTCCGGATTGGAGTGAATAGGATAGGCCTTGGTTTCACAACTTAATAATCTGACATTATACCCCTAATTGTTGTTTTCTTCCTGAACATTTAAGCATTCAAGGAGTATAATAGCTGTTTATCACAGTACAGTTCCTTAGGGATGCTAGCATTGTGACAAATACTTTTTAATTTTCTATTACAAATACTTGCTAATTTTCATATTTCGTATGAAAAACATTTATCAGATGCAGCTAAAACAAGTCTCCAGAAAGGTCCAACATCTAAATCATTTCATTGCTGTCTGATTTCTTTTTCTTCTCCTGATTTCTGCATCTCCTCACCCCTGTTTCAGCTCCAATTTTCTACCTCCTTGTTTGGTTTAATTGTACTCAGCTACATCTGACCATACTCCCTTTTAATCCGATTGGCTCTGATTATATTGTTTACAAGTCGTGTCAGACATAACATGATGAGATCATTAGCAAAATCATGTGGATTGTTATAGCCAGTTGGATTAATTGGCATTTTGGACAAATGAGATGGAGGACAGAAAGGAGGGAGAGAAGGAGAGAGAGTAAAATGAAGCCAAGAACATCACTACAACCGTATGAATATGTTTGCAGTCAATCCCCAAATTCAGCTTTTGACACTCATTGAAACCAAACATAAAATGAGATTTTGGCACAATCACAGCTTGTCTGGAATATTATTAATTGCATAAAGGAAACTGCATTTAAAAAGTGAGTGTTTTGTTTTCTATATTTCAGTAACAAGAAGCAAACCCAAAGATGCTTTTTCAAAAAGCAACTGGACTTTCTTTTTTTCTTGAAGATGTTTCACTTCTCATCTAAGAAACTTCTTCAGTTCATCTTCAGTCAGATGAGAAGTGAAATGTCTTCAAGGAAAAACAAAATCCAATTGCCTTTTGAAAAAGAACCTTTGGGACAACCATGACCTGAATGACTGAGAATCGCCATAGAGCGAAGCAAACCCAAGTTCAGTAAAATTTTATTATCTGCCAATTTCTCCAAAATTCTCACCCATAAAAAATTCTTTTTTAAAAACTGTAGTTGAGTGCATTCATAGCAAAGAAAAAGGTAATTTCATGTTTGTGAATAATTTTTAGCAATTATATTTCTAAGGCTTTTCTTAATTTTCCACATGCTACATACAAGCTTGATCACATTTTATTTGCAACAAAGTAGTTCAAATAAAACCATATTGCTGTGTAGAATAATACATTAATCATCATCAGGCATCATTCAGACCTGTACATTCCTTCCAAGCACTGAAAAAATAGAACAGATATCCTCACAAGAAGGATAAATGTCTTATCTCATAGTTCACCTAGCTTGGAATACATAATGGGATTGCATTGAGAATATGTTATTTATCATTCCTTGTATGGGGCAAAAAGCATTGATGGATGTCTTTTGAACCATGAAAGATTTATGAAGGTTTTTACTTCTCAAACAATGTAGAATCAGAGGGGTGGACTCTCAAACATAAAATGGATTTGCAGTGTAGTAAGTGATTTAATTACTATTGCTAATTAATAATATTTTTTGTGAAGAAGAAATTAAGATTAAAATCACTGCACCATTTCACTTTTTAGATGTCAGTCAACCATGATCTACCTTTGAATCAAATGGAGACCTATGATATTAAAATGAAAATATAGATGCAATTTATCCCAAGACACATTACCTCCAGATAGGTAGGTAGGTAGGTACAGTATAGATAGGTGTACAGTAGGTAGGTAGATGATAGATAGATAGATAGATAGATAGATAGATAGATAGATAGATAGATAGATAGATAGATAGATAGATAGATAGATAGATAGATGATAGATAGATAGATAGATAGATAGATAGATAGATAGATAGATAGATAGATAGATAGATAGATAGATAGATAATAGACAGACAGACAGACAGATTGATCTATTGAATAGGTACTATAAATATTTGCTTGGTCTGACTTCAGGGACAAAAAAAGTCATTTCCAAAACATTATAAACTGTTGACTAGGAGAAGACAAGTTGCTACAGTTCATTGGGCTGTGCTGGGTTTACCACCCCCACCCATCCATTACTATATTCTTAGATGCCCTAAAGCTACACTGTAAGTCCAGCACTTTGAAAAGAAATCATATCAAGAAAACAAATAGCAATAAATGGCATGAGCATAGCATATACTTTATATTTCTTAAGATAGATGCATAAGAAATTGGATGTTGTACAAATGTAATGCTAGAATATGTTTTATGAGATGCCTTTTGCCATTCTGCTTGTGCATTCACAAACAAGCCTACTTTTATGAGATACTTTCATCTGAAGTTTAAGACTGGAGTGGTAAAAAGAGAAAAAAACTTTCCAAAGAAAAACTTAGTTGGCTAAGATATTTAAAAAGAGTACAGAATCAACCAAGACAGACCATCTTTATGTCCTGAAAGATTTTAGAACTTTGTTCTAAACTTTGGTTGCTTTTGCTAGGTTCTTATGGGCACTTTCCAATCTAAGATGCCCTGCTCTAAAAAGAGAAGAGATGATCATAAAAAAGCTAAAAGCAAGTTGCATGTTATAGATGGGGTCTAAATCTAGTCCAATGGATGCGTGTGTGTTGCAAAAATAAAGGCAACGTTGTATTGGTGAGATGCTTGGTGCTCTCTGAGCTTGGTTGCTTTTCTGCAGATATTTCATTTCCCACCTAGGTAACACCATGATCATGTTATCGAGTCAGGAAATAAAATGTCTGCAAGAAAACAGCCAAGCTCAGTGAGCATCAAGGACCCCACAGTTCAACTCTGAGCTACAAAATATTCTCTTCTATTGATAAAGTTGAATTTCAGTATGAAAATATTGGTACCCAGAGAAAATTCTGCCATGAAGTCTGAGTCAGGGCAGGTTCATAAGGGCATTGGCATCTGCTATCAGCAGAGGTGTAAATTACTTTTTCCTCCCAGATTTCTTTTTGTCTTAAAAAGATCATACCGAGCGGGAGAACTATATACACAATGATTCCAGTTGTTTTAACTTTTCCCCCCATTCAACATCTGGACTGTTTGTCCAGATGACTGTTTGTCATCTTCAAAGCTCTCCTCTTACAGCTCATTTACATGTTTATTGATCTGCAGAGACCAGGACTGAGAACACGATTCCAGATATGATCTTCCCAATTTCATTGTACTCTTTTTTTGCAGTGAGAATTACTTGTTCAACAGTAAAGATGGTTATCACCTACCTAATTTGCTAAAGCAAATGCCCTTTATTTCAGCGATAATTTTGCACGCGTGAGAAATTCAGGAGGATGGTTCTATTTTCTAAAATGTTTGTAGTAAGAGATCTTTACACAGATCTTTTAACAACTACCTCTTCTTCGGTTCTGCAACCCAACAAGACAGACACAGACTTCAGAGGATAATCAGAACTGCAGAAAAAACAATTACTGCTAACCTGCCTTCCATTGAGGACCTGTATACTGCACGAGTCAAAAAGAGGGCCGTGAAAATATTTACTGACCCCTCGCATCCTGAACATAAATTGTTTCAACTCCTACCCTCAAAACGTCGCAATAGAGCACTACACACCAAGACAACTAGACACAAGAATAGTTTTCCCCCGAACGCCATCACTCTGCTAAACAAATAATTCCCTCACCACTGTCAAACTATTCACTAAGGCTACATTACTATTACTATTAGTCTTCTCATTGTTCCTATCACCCATCTCCTCCCACTTATGACTGTATGACTGTAACTTGTTGCTTGTATCCTTACGATTTATATTAATATTGATTGTTTCCTGATTGCTTATTTGAACCCTATGACAATCATTGAGTGTTGTATCTCATGATTCTTGACAAATGTATCTTTTCTTTTATGTACACTGAGAGCATATGCACCAAAGACAAATTCCTTGTGTGTCCAATCACACTTGGTCAATAAAGAATTCTATTCTATTCTGTTCTGTTCTGTTCTCCAACACCTACACGACTTTTTTTTTTCAAATTTGCTGTTTGTATTTTAAGGGCCATTCCCCTTCTGTGCCAGTTGATGACTTCACCCTAATACAGTGATCATCAAACCATCGGGACAGAGCAACTGACCTATCTCGTCTTGTTCAAAGGCTGCCAATATTTGGTGCAAAGCAATAAAGAAAGACAAGGCTTACAGATCCCATTGAAGATGAGCTGAAGTGGCAGGAACAGTTTAAATGAAGTCCTTGTTTCAAATTCCACTTGCTGCTGGGCATGAACGTTGTGTATCATTTTCTAATTTAGACATTTCTATTTACTAGCTGATGGTTCACACAGGAGCAGCAGCAAACATGGGTGAAGACTACATCCACTTATCCCAGTACGTCTGGATGAGCTTTGTCCAGCTTGCTTATCATTTTACCTGCTTGCTTTTACTGTACTAAGGCATACTTGTTTGCTGATACATTTACCTAGCATCACACAGAAATGAGGAAATGATCCATGTTGAACAGAAATATATCATTTTGATTTATTGTGTGACATTTAAATGTTTTGGAGGTCAGAACCTCTGCTAAGGAATAATTCACAGCTGGATATATGCTTCCTTCAGAGTATACATTTATTGCCAACAGTAATATACCATTTTTAAAAAAATATACAATTGCTCTTTATGGGGGAATACTGTAATGGATAGTTTGCATAAAAATTATATCCATTTTTGAAAAATAGCTGTGATTGAAGACTTCAGTGCATACTTTGTTCTATTTTCTGGTTGTTGGCTGATTAGCTTTCCCCTAGTCGTTGCTTGGAAGAAACAAATATTGGTAGACATGCGTTGCTGCCCGTCTTTAAATTAATGGTAGCTTGACACACCTGTGAACAATTATGAGACACCAAGGGATTTAAAAGTTTTTTTTTCTCCCGGGGAAGCAGGAGTTTCAAACCCATTTGAACAAAACAATTCCTTACCATGTCTAGAAAAACGAAGTACATTAAACTTCAGTCCCATCTCAAACAACACATGATTTTTTTTTATTCAAAAAGTTTTATTAGTACAAAGTACAAACAATTTTATCTTTTCTTCCCCCCAGACCCCTACCCACCCCCCTTACCCTCCCCCCCCTCTCACCCCCCCACCCCCTGGGCTTCCCAGAGAAAGTACAGGGCATAATATTCAATAAAATAAATTTAAATTAAGTTAAAAAGAAATTCTTAACTTCCACATTTCTTTGAGTCTTTAACTCCTTATTATTCAAAACTTTTTAAACATAAACAAAAAACCAAGCATATTTTTAATCAAACACCATTCAGTATCTCAGGCTGATAATTTACCCCACTAAATATCTTTCCTTTATATAATCTATATATGATCTACTAATAAAAAAGAAAAAAGAGAAAGGAAAAAAAGGGAAAAAAAGAGAATCTTTCCTCCCCATTTCATTCAGTTGCAACATCACATCATTTCCTCAGTATTAAATAAAACTTGAGTAAATATTACATAAATATTAAGTAGATATTAAGTGTTCATACCTATTCAAAATACCTAAGTATTTAAAATATTCTATCAAATTATTAATTCCAATATTTTAAGATTTCTTTAACCCCTTGTAACTCAAAAACTTGAACTTAATCATAAAGTCAAACACAATATTAGTAACCTAATATTACAATATATCAAATTGTTAATTTCACAAAAATTCTGAATCATTAATTATTTTAAAATATATTGATAAAAAAAAAAGGAAAGGAGAGGAAACCAGAACAAAACAAGAAGAAGAAAAAACACAAAACCATCAAAGTAATTTCCTCAATAATTTTCTTGCTGCAAAATATCAGTTCACGTTAATCTCTCCATCTGTCCTATGAATTCTTGATTACGTCCATCCATTTTAACAGGCTGAGGTAGGCATACTCTATAGAACAGGGGTGTCAAAATCACGGCATCACAGCGGCATCACGTGATGTATTGGGACTTTTTCCCCCTTTGCTAAACTGGGCGTGGCCGTGGGCGTGGCCAGCGCATGACGCATTCAGCCCGCAGGCCAGGAGTTTGACAGCACTGATATAGAAGCTTGCAACATGACTTTATTGGACCACAAAAGATGATTCCTTTAAATAAAGCAGTTATTTGGGTTTTTTTTTTTTTACAAACTCTCTTGGTTGATTGATTGATCTGACTTTGACAAAAAGCATTAGAATTTCTGAGTGTTAAAAAGCATGAATGTGAACTCCATTATATTTCTGATTTGATTTTGTTGAGCTGATTTTCTGATTGGTTCTCACTCTTCTGGATTATTATTATTTTTAAATGAATGCAATATTTTTTAAAGTTGGTTTTAAATAGAAATTGTATTTTTAATCTGTTTTTGCCAATAAAGGAGAACATTTGTAGATCGGGGTTGACATGAGGGGTCCTTGGTGCTCTCTGAGCTTGTTTGTGTTCTTGCAGACGTTTCATTGCCCAAACTAAGTAACATCAGCAGTGCTACCCTGTTTCCCCCAAAATAAGACATCTCCTGATAATAAGCCCAATCGGGCTTTTGAGTGCATGGCAATAAGGCCAAGTGCTTATTTCAGGGTTCAAAAAAATATAAGACAGGGTCTTATTTTCGGGGAAACGCGGTAGTAAGGAGTGGGGTTTTCTCTCAGTTTCTATTCTAGCATCTAAAATCTGTTTTTAACTATTTCTGTTAGCATTTTTAGCTGAAAATCAGTGAAATTCTTTGTAAATAAATAAATAATGATGAAACATAATTTAATTTGAGTTTTAGTGTATATTTTAAATTAAAAAAAATAGGTTGCTAAGGAATTGAAGGATAAGGTAATAAAAGTTTCAAATAAGATATGTTGGTGACCACACAGGTGCAATCCATCCTGGGATGGCCAATTCGGCCGAAAACTCTGCAGGGGTCTCCAACCTTGTCAACTTTAAGACTTGTGGACTTCAACTCCCAGAATTCCTCAGCCAGCTTTGCTGGCTGAGGAATTCTGGGAGTTGAAGTCCACAAGTCTTAAAGTTGACAAGGTTGGAGACTCCTCTAATGTACATATTCCTTTACTTTTGCAGTCATTGGTAACTTTATATAAAACTAGATGAGTACATCTAACATATGCAGATAGCTGTGATGTTTATGATGACCTATGTATTGAAAATGCACACACACACACACACACACACACACACACACACACACACACACACACACACACACGAAAAAAAAGGGTTCAGAGAGTTTTATAGACCTCTGGGTATTCTGCCAGCACTAGAAAGAACCATGTCTTTAAATTTCAATATCTCACCAAGAAAACCTTCTCTCTAAAGCACCTTTTTTAATTCAAATGTTTCTATATATTTCCAACCAATGGAGTTGGAGAGAAATTATGTAAAGGGGATGAGAATCCCATCAGGGTTGTCCTGAAAAAACTAAGAAGAAGAATAAACAGATTTGATTTGGGGAGGGAAGAAGCCAACAGAAGAAAGATAAGTTTGAACACGGCCTGGATCCAATTGAGAATTGGGGATTTAAAAAAAAAATCCTGCAAGATTCCCTCAGTACATCCATATGGGAGAGGCAGTTGGGAAGTGGCTGGGAATGAAGCCAAACACTTTACTTGTAAGTCCCCTTCACCCTTCCTTCTGGTCTTCAGTTCTTCAGAAGCTTCTTGGATGAGAAGTGAAACATTTTCAAAGGAGGAAAAAAAACCAAGAAAGTCCAGTTGCCTTTTGGAAAAAGCACCTTTGGAACTTTGTCCCACTTGCTTTCCTACTCTGTTTCTATCTCCATGACATCTAACAAGAGGGTTGAGTTTGACTAAATATTTCATATTCCAGAGTTGAATCACTATCCTTCTAAAGTTTGGATGTGGCCAGAGAATAATCATCTAAGTTTTGAAAGATCAGTTGCTTCCTGTGGCACTAATTCACAAGGAAAAAGATTATACTGTGAATATGGAAAGAGATGCATCTGTTATGTATATATTGGGTTCTCTTTCTGTGTGTGTGTGTGTGTGTGTGTGTGTGTGTGTGTGTGGATAACATAGATTAGATCAGGGGTGGGTTTCTCTTAGCTTCCCTACCAGTTCGGAAATGCGTGTGTTGTGTCACAAATGCGCACTTTGCACACACGCGCATGACATCCAGATACTGACTCTCTGCGCATGTCAGAAGCCTTTGTGCATGCGCAGAGGGTTTCTTGCCAGCCGTTTTCAAGCAGCGGCGACCATGGAACTAGTTCATGGGCGTAGCAAGCCAGCCATCACTACCAGTTTGGCGAACGGGGCCAAATTTCCGGCACTGCCTCGAGCGAACTGGTCCAAAACGGTAGCAACCCACCACTGGATTAGAAGCAGCAAATCATCACAGAGGTTTTTATTTTTCATATATATATATATATATATATATATATATATATATATATATATATATATATATATATATATATATATATATATATATATATATATATATATATATATATATATATATATATATATATATATATATATATATACATATATGCTTTTTTATTTTAGATTGTCATTTTGCTTTAAAGAATGGACAGTGCACTGAAATGGATCCATACTCCCAACGTTTTCTTTCCAGTGGGTAGAGAGGAGATTGTCTTCCAGTTGCAGTTTCCATGTGTGCCGTTTGCTCACATGTTAATAAATTTTTCTCATTTGTGAGAGTCACTGAGTAGAGCAAGCAAATTGTTTTACTCAGTAGGTGGTGGAGCAATAATGAAGCATTGTGATTAAGTAGCATTGGAACCTCTTATCTTCCTCACTAAGGGGGAGGTACATTAGTAGTAAAAGTAATTACCTGTGTAGGACATGCTGATTGCATCAAGAGTATCTGCCTTATGATACTATGGGAGACTTCAGAACTTTATGGGTTTTAAGGGAATTACATTTGCTGATGGTTTTAGTGTCAGGGTTCCAAATAGCATCGAAAATTAAATCAGAGTCCGAGGCAAAGTATTCCTCAAAGTTCCAATTTATTAGCAGAGCCATGTTGGCACATCTGGGAGAAACCCGAATCTGAAGTCCCAAGGGTTTCTCCACCCAGTTGAAAGTTCAAGCCCTTGTCCCCACCCCCCCAAGTCCATCACATTGACCAATCTTCATCTGCCAACTTGGCAGCAACTCCTAACTCCTTCCGTGCAGGTGCAGGAGTGCAAAGACAAAGGATGACCTTGACAATCTAGAAGGAATTTGTTATGGCTACATGCAGACATCCCTCATGCAATGACCCCTCCCAATTTCCCATAGCAAGGAATACATTTTAAAATAGCATAAAGTGTGGCAGGCCAAAGACCCCAAGTAAAATGGCTTCGGCCTGACATTTACATCTTAATCTATTGCACTGCTTTCTGTTTTTATATTGCGTTGATTTCTAAAATTAAAAACAACTTAGTTGAAAAGGCTTTTTCTCTCCCCAAACCTGGTTCATCATAATAGCAACCTTTCAAACACATAGACCATTGGAAACAATGGTTTAACTTTTTTGTTTTCCAGAGGTACAGCTTACTTCTCAAGTTTGGGTGCAGTCATTAAATTGCGTCCCCTATAAAAGGCTCAAAAACCATGCAGTGTTTCTGCCCCTGATTTTCTGAAAGTTTTCTCCTTTTTGGAAGCTTTTGGATTTCGGTCTAATTATCAAGATGGTTTAAGGTTTTTCTTTAATTGTATTTTTGGGCTAATTGCATGGAAGCGAAGAAGCAGAGTCTTGCAGTGTTTGTTCTTCACCTATTCCTGATTGTATAATTTCTTTGGCTGCCTCTGTTTCCCAGTCAGGAAAGATTCTTGGAAGGAGATCCTACATGATCTTCTCCAGAGGTGGGTTCCTCCCGGTTCAGACCGGTTCTATGGAACCAGTAGTAAATTGGCGGCCTGGGTCGCTAGAACCGGCAGCGACCCAGGCCTACCATGTCCCCAAACCAGCTCTCTTGGTGGTGCCATAGGCAGCGCCATTTTGTTTTTTGCTTCTGCGTATGGTTTTTTAGCACTGCGCATGCCCGCAAAGCATACACGCGCATGGCGCATCAAGGAGTAAACCGGCAGCGAGGTAAGCCAGAAACCACCCCTGATCTTCTCTATTTGCATGGAATTGAGGCATGAGAAGCCAAGGAGGCTGTGTACACCTAAGAGATAATTAAACAGTGAGTCATACTCATCCCTCATTATTTAGGAAAGGGCAAGAACCTTACAAATCTCCATAAAAACCCAATTAACATTTCCTTTTTCTCTCTCTCTCTCTTTGCCAGCCCCGCCTTATTTAAATAAATGAAAGCAGATTCTTTTTAATGAATCTGGATGGGGAAGAAAAGGCAAAGTGGTTTTTTGGCATTGCGCTGGTAAAGTCACACTTGACTTAAGTTTTCTGATGAAACAAAAGAATGTGTTCTATGCAATGCAATGACCCTCTTTTCAAACATGTCAAGAAAAATAGAAATAGGATGATCAGGATGGGGATGGGGATGGGGATGGGGATGAGATAGTAAATTTTAAATATAATCTTTATATTCCTGAGATGAAGTTCTGGAAGGTGATTGTAAAAAGTATGGGAAACACCACTGATGTTATCCATTTACCACTGGTATCCTTAGATCTCTCTTTTTCTTTATAACATATCATTAATAGGTAAATGACACCTCCCCTAAACTATTCACAATATACTCTCCATTTTTCCTGACATCATATACTGTATGCTGTAAATTATAGCTCTGAGTGATGTGACATGTTTTACATGAGTCTTTCTAAGAGTCTGCACTTAAATGAACTTTAAAAAAAAATGAATGAGGAAGGTATGGCTCAGTTTATGTGTGAACATAAGCCTGGTTTAAGTTCACTTAGTCCTGAAGAGACACGGCCTTTAGTGCAGGCATCTTTAAACCAGCAATTTCGTTCTCACTTTAACCATCTCTCCAATCTTTTCAGAAAATCACCACAGCAACAGATTTGAGGGGGGGGACACAGAACATAAGCTCTGTTTTTTGCCTTTTTTTCCCTTCTAGACCAGGGGTGTCAAACTCAATTTCGTTGAGGGTTGTGTTTGACCTCGGAGTCGGGGGGTTGGGGTGGGCATGGCCAGGGTGGGCATGGCCAGTGCAATGTCACTCGTGTCGGGGGCACCTGTGGTGGTCCGAGTACTCTGTCAGTGCAAACAGGCTCCTGAGCTCTGGTTTCGGTTGCGACTGACTTCTGCAACCCTCTGCCAGCGAAAATGGAGCACACGCCCCTCCCAAGCTCCATTTTCACTGGCAGAGGCATTGCTATTTCCAGGTCGGCTGCGCGGGCCAGATCTAAGCACCCTGTCTGCCGGATTCGGCCCGCAGGCCTTGAGTTTGACACCCCTGTTCTAGATCTTCATGTATCTTGGGGGGGGTGTTTCCATCTCATGGACACATATGTGACCTTTCGCACAGACTTGCTTGAATCAGTTCCGACCCTAGCAGAAATCTAATGCTATAAGAAGTAACGTTCTTTTTCAAGACTTTCTTTAATGAATAATTTGTTTCTCTACCACATGTACAGAGCTGGAGAACAATGCAGTAACCCCATCCAGGTTATGATGTAAATAGCATCTGCTTTTGTGTGCGTGTGTGTGTGTGTGTGTGTGTGTGTGTGTGTGTGTGTGTGTGTGTGTGTGTGTGTGTGTGTGTGTGTGAGAAAAGGCTCATGCTCGTGCAAATACATCCTTAGTCTCCTCAGTAGCAACAAGAGCAGGGTTTGGAAAAAGTAGCCTTTTTCTCTTTTAGCGGATGATCCCAGCATTTTCATAGGCGCACTCAGTTATTTCTGGCAATGTATTAGGGCATATTGATTTGATAATGAGTGGCATATGCACAAATGAAAACAGCAAACTGTCACGGAATTGATTGCCCAGTTCTGCGGTGTTGTCTGTTTTAAGCAGACAAAAGCTTGTCACATTGATCAGCTCTGTTGAATCAACAGGCTTGCAAAGTGGAGGATTTCCTTCCTCCCCACCCCCACCCCCAATCTAGGAAACTGGCTTTTGATTTCTAAACTTAGGCTGTCAAGGAAAAAAAAGTATTCTGAAAGGGCATTGGAAACAGAATGAAAAGAAGCAAACCTTCTTATCTGCTATTCCTCTCTCACCAGGTTGCTTTAATAGTTATTTCCTTAATCCCTATCTTAGTCTGTCTCTGTGTGTGTATGTGTGTGTCTATGTGCTTTTGTATATTTGGTAGCTTATGATTAAAATAATATGCAGGATTTACGCTTTGTGTGAGACTTGCATTCAATTTACATTTTAATGTGTATAGGTAGTCTTCGACTTACAAGCCCAATTGAGCCCAACATTTTGGTTGCTAAGTGAGACATTTGTTAAGCGAGTTTTGCCCCATTTTACAACCTTTCTTGCCACTGTTGTTAAGTGAATCACCACCGTTGATAAATTAGTACCCCGGTCGTTAAGTGAATCTGGCTTCCCCATTGACTTTGCTTGTCAGAAGGTCGAAAAAAGGGATCACGTGACCCCAGGACACTGCAACCGTCATAAATGTGAAGCAGTTGCCAAGCATTTGAATTTTGATCACATGATTAGGGGGAATGCTTGCAGAAATTGTAACTGTGAAAAATGGTCATAAGTCACATTTCTCAATGCCATTGTAACTCAGTGCCATTGTCACTTAACAAACTGTTGTAAGTTAAGGATTACCTGTATTATATGTACGAGGGTGAGTCACAAAGTAATGCCATTTTCTTTAGGAGAGGTATAATTACCAACACAGGAACATGTAGCATACATCAAAATGAAGCTGGTCCTCTGTGGATCACATCCCTACTTCTCAACATAGTCATCGTTTCTCTCAATAGCAATGTTCCACCTTCGAATGAGAGCATGTATCCCTGTCTCGTAAAATTTTGTTGACTGTTCTTTGATCCACTTCTTCACTGCAGTTTTCACTTCCTCGTCACTGGAATAATGTTTGCCTCTCAAACCCTCTTTCATGGGGCTATAATCTAAAGTATTGTCCTCAAACACATTTTTTAATCGTCTGTGAATGTTCACAGGGGTTTCCCCCTCAACAACAAGGAATTCAATCATTGCTCTTTGTTTTTGACGCAACTCTAAGGGGGCAGCCATTTTGAATTTTCCTTGCGAGTCTAAAAACCTGAAAAGTAAGAAACAAAATATTTCAGAATGTAAATGATATAATCATTTATAACTGGAAAAAATGTCAGGTATTTTTATCAAAAACTTCACCTGAAATAAAGAAAATGACATTACTTTTTGACTCACCCATATATATATATGGAAGTAAGGTAAAGGTTTCCCTGTCAGTTATGTCTGACTCTAGCGCACAGTGCTCATCTCTGTTGGCCAAGGGAGCCAGCCAATTTCCATGGCCATGGTGGCCAGCATGGCTAAATGCCAAAGGTATACAGAACGCAGTTATCTTCCCACCAAAGTGTTACCTATTCATCTACTCGCATTTGTATGCTTTCGAACTACCAGGTGGGCAGGAGCTGGGACAAGTAATGGGAGTTCACCTGTTGCATGGAGTTCGGGGTCTCAAACCTGGGCTGTCAGCTCTCCAGCTGACAAGCTCAGTGTCTTTAACCACTAAGCCATCATGTCCCCATATATGGAAGTAATTGAGAAGATTTTTAAAAAAGCAATTACAATGTAAAACTGTACAAGGTTGAAGGGGGGGGGGAGTGTCCAGACTGCACACATAGGTGTTATAGGTATCATCTATTCTTATATAATACTTAGTAACTTGATCTTGACAACGCAGAGAAAAACATTCCATTTTTGTTTAAGGGGAAGGGAATCTAGCATCTATCTAAATCTGGTTCGTGAACATTTCAAAATACAATTAAATGTGTTCCTCGGCAAGAAGAGGTGAATTAGTTGTTTTTGTCCTTGTGCGTTTGTTTATTTGGAGAGGGAGAGAAAAGAAAAGATTTGAAAAATGTTTTTGGCATGGAAAATGAAATGTATGCATGAGAACCCTTCCTAAAATGTCAGTTTGAATTTTGTTCTTAATAAACTTGAAATGCAGACAGCAACAGGGAAGAAAAACTGGGAAAAGAAACAGACCTTAGACCTTGGACTGTAGAGAAATTTCAAAAGGACAAGTCTTAATTCGAGATGAAATAAAAGACTGAGCAACTGATGTTCATTAGCAGAGAGGGAAACAAATCATTGTCTTGATAGATTGGATAGAAACTGTTAGTGTGATGTGAAATTAAATTACCTGAACAGCATTTGAAAAAAAAAAGAGTCCTGATTTGTGAAAACATTTCAGATTTTGAATTCCTTCAAAGTCTGGGAGGCACAGGGTGGATTTCAGCTCCTGAGAGGAATGGCTTGCTGCTAAATTGTTGTTCTGGTGTTCTTTCAAAGTGGTTATAGTGGCAGGACAGCCAAAATCTACAGTGAGAGTAGTTTTGCCAAATGCTGAAATTAGAGAAAGATCGGCCTAGCCAGTTTTGCCTTCTTTCTTGTCTTTCCCTCTTTTTTTTTCCTCTCCTATGTAGAACCTAGAAAACTAGCTCACTAGTCAATATAGATAAATTACAGGTGATAACAGCCCTAGATAATCTTGACTGGGCTTGGAAGGTAAGTAGGATGAGGCCTGGGAAGCCCCTAGATCAGAGTGTCAAACTTGATTTCATTGAGGGCTGCATCAGGGTTGTGTTTGACCTCAGGGGGCTGGGGTGGGCGTGGCCAGGGTGCTCTGGGGTGTGTGCCTGTGGTGGTCTGAGTGCTCTGCTAGCGAAAACAGGCTCCCGAGCTCCATTTTTGGCCGTGATGGCCTCCTGCAGCCCTCTGCCAGCAAAAATGGGGCTCGGGTGGGGGCTCCGTTTTTACTGGCAGGGGGCTGCAGGAGGCCATCGCGGCTGAAAATGGAGTCTGGGAGGGTTGCGCGCGGCCCTCCCATGCTCCATTTTTACTGGCAGAGGTACCGTGGGCTGGTCCTTTGCTGTTTCCAGGGTGGCCCTGAGAGCTAGATCTAAGCACACCATGGGCCGAATCCAGCCCGTGGGCCTTGAGTTTGACACCCCTGCCCTAGATGGAGATATGAGGACATCCCTGAGATTTTGGCAAGATTGGAAACTTAGAAGCAGAAAATGAAAAGCTTTTAATTCTGTCGCTATAAAAATTCCATGGCTGTATCTAGAAGACCAGGAGTTAAGCAGAGCTCTGGTAGTCTCAAAGGTGCTTTTTCAAGAGGCAACTGGACTTTCTGGGGTTTTTTTTCTTTGAAGACGTTTCGCTTTTCATCCAAGAAGCTTCATCTCTGAAGAAAAAGCACCTTTGAGACAACCATGACCTGGATGACTGAGAATCTCTATAAACAGAGCTCCAATATTTTTGCTGAAATATACAATCAACAGCATGGCTCTACAGCTTTGTCTATGTAGCCAGATGATACATCAACAATCACAGACCGGGTTATTTTGGGTCTCTCATCCACAAAGCACTCTGGGACTGTTGAGATGACTGTGGTGGGTTAGTTGATGAAGGATGACAGAGGCTCTTTCAAGTTAGATTATGCTCTTTCAAGCATAATCAGGAGCAAAGAGCAATCTTCTCATCTTCGTTTAATTGTATAACCCCAGAGATATCCACAGAATCCAGCACTTTTGTCAGAGGGATGATGCAAGTTCTGCCCCTTTTGTAACATACGTTGTACAAAAGGGGAGAGGGGGAGTTGCATCATGACAGCACAATTCATTTTGATGAAAATCCTACATCCTGAAGAGGCCTCTGTACAACTCCGTCTTCCAGATTCTACAACCTACTTTGATAAAAGTACTTTGGACATCAATTGGACATCAAATCTTGTCAACTTGTATCCAATCCCTATGGAGGGGTAGCACCTCTGGTGTAGGGGCATGTCGTGTCCTTTTACGGCAGCTCATTTTATGGCAGCTTTTAGGGCAGCTCGTTCACCTTTGGTCCCCACCTGTCACTCAGCTCTCACCTGTGGCTCCTAGCAGCTGTAGCATGCGCAGCGGCCACACCCCGGGCAACAGCTTCGACAGGCTGGCCAAACCAGGTTGAGAGTAGCCGTTGGGTCATCGACCTTCGGTGAGATAGGGACTTGTCTATCCTGAGCATGTGAAGACAGATTCCAGCGGACCAAGTGGATGAAATCTACTAGAATAGGACAATGGTCATGAAGGCGGTCTCTGCAAGTGATGTGGTATGCTAAGAGCACGGCAAGACACGAAAGGCGCCCTGGTCAACCACTGCGCCCAGCCCATCTCCAACTGTCTCGACTCTTGTCCTGCTATTTGGAGCAAGATGAAATCTGGGAAGAGAGAGTGAGGCTGACTATGCGCACCTCTCCCTCACTTTAATCCAATTCACGCGCAAGTCTTGACATCCCCCCCCAATTCTCATAGATGTCAAGGTCCTCTTCGAATACGATGGATGAACATCAGTTAAATATGTTTTTTTCTCTTTTGCTCTTTTCTGCTGCATAGTGATTCCTTTGCCACAATATTAAATTGTGTGAGCATTATTCCTGAAAACAATAGGTGGAGTCTTGGCATTGTTTGTGGATCTGTGCTTTTTACCTGGGTGACATTTTTTTTTGACATTTTCATGATATAAAGCATACTGTCTCCCCTAGTCTTCTGTTCCACTAAATTTTTATCAAGAATATTCATAACAATGATACGCACTAGAACAAATGCTTTTGATCAGCCTAAATAGCCCCGAGGCCAAACATTATGTTCCATATGCCAGCTACCAATTAGCCCAGATTCCAAAAATACACAGGAGAGCAGAAAAAGAAATGAGTAAAATAAAATGTTTTGCTTTCATTATTTACAAAATTTCAAGTTTCTAGATCTCATGATTGCAAAAAGGGTCTAAAAAAAGAATGTGATGGACTTTCTGAAAGACTATGAATATGAAGTTGAGAAGTGGTAGAACTTGAACTTTGATTGGCAGAAGAAAACCACATTTTTTTCTCAATTTATATGTGGTATCTATTTGTTAGGACAATTCTGATTTTATTTCAAAGAGCTATGTTGGAGTCCCCTTAGACTGCCTTCTCATGACATTCTAGTAAACGATATGGCCACTTTTAGTCATTAGATAGGTTCTATGATTGTATCACTAGGAACCATGGTGGCTCAGTGGTTAAAATGCAGCATTGCAGGCTAATTCTGCTGACTGCCAAGAGTTCGATCTTGACTGGGTCAAGGTTGACTCAGCCTTCCATCCTTCTGAGGTTGGTAAAATGAGGACCCAGATTGTTGGGGGCAATATGCTGAACTCTGTAAACCGCTTAGAGAGTTTATTTAGGAATGTTGGCTTTAATGTTGAATTTATTAAAAGTTTTGTTTCTTTTTTTTTATAGGTAAGCTGTCTTGGGAGGGCTTTTATCCCAAAGGTTGTCTTTCAAATAAATATATTGTAAAAATTGAAAAAGTATATAAGGAATATCTTGTTCAGAACTGTGGAGAGAAGGTGATAGCTTGTGATTGAATTACCTTACCTCTTTGAACTTGGAGGGACTATCTTTAATTCAAGGCTCTCTGAATTGTTGATGTACATTTTACATACAAGACTATTAAGCATTCTAAGTTGCCAACTCATTTGTCCCTAGATACAGTTATAAAACACACCCATACACACACACAAAGCATGACCTAAGGGATGAAAGAGGAGAAAACAAAGAGCAAGAAAGGCCCAGATAATGCACAAATAATGCTTCCAGGATGTTATTTCTGACTCTGAATCTACAGTTTCCTAAACTCTTTAATACTGACTTCTGACTGATTCCTCAAATGCAAGGTTTTCTTTAAATGCATTTTTTTAAAATGTCCTTCATGCAAAATCTGGATGAAAGATTGTATCTTTGGGCAGGGCGTAGAAACACTTAATATGTTTTGTTTTTTTTTTCAAAGCTTTGTTTCATTGATCCCTGACATTATTCTGAAGCATAAGATATTTGTGGGGTGGGGATTGGGATAAACAAAACAGATTTAATGCAGTTATGAAGCCAGTGTTATAGTTTGCTGTGTCCTTGGACAGTTGTAAAAAATATATATATTTCTCCAGTGTATTTGATTAACGTTTGGGTTTAGCATGTTTCCTCTACAAAAACAGGCTTCGATAATGAACTTGGATCACATCCAGCTTTTATCCCTGAATACTGATAAACAACCCAAGTCCCCAAAGTAGGCTGCTAGTGATCTACCTATGAGAAAGTCAAATCCCCAAATGTTTTGTTACATGTGCAGAGAATAACAAGACACAGCTCAAGGTTGGTCTATACTGTCACGATGGATGCTGGAATTCTACAGTTATGCCAACTAAAGGATCTGATTTACAGGGCCATCAAAGGCCTGGAACATTGCAAGGAGGTAAAAGGCAGAAAGAAAACTTTATGCATTCCCACCTTGGCTCCTTTCATTCAGCTTTAGCTCCACCTTTATATTCTTCAAGTTAATGTGAGATGGCTTTCATGAAGTAACTCCTGCTCCAGAGTTTCCCTGAGATCCTTCTTTTCTTGAGCGAAAGAAATTTTTGTCACATCTTCTATCCTTGCACAGAGTCCTTTCGGTACCCTTTCCCCACATAATATACCAGCAATACCAATAGCACTTACACTTATATATCACTTCACAGTGCTTTACAGCCCTTTCTAAGCAGTTTACAGAGTCCCCAACATTTTGTCCCCAACAATCTGGGTCCTCATTTTACTGACCTTGCAAGGATGGAAGGCTAAGTCAACTTGAGTCAATCAGAATCGAACTCCTGGAAGTCAGCAGAATTAGCCTGCAATGCTGCATTCTAACGAATGCGCCACCATGGCTCTCAGTGGCTTTTCCACTGTAGGATAATACTGTTGCTTCTTACTGCCTCTGCCCATGTTTGTCAGCATCTATTTGCTAGTCTCTGGGATGTACAATGGACCCTCCAGAACTTCTTCAAACAGCTCCTGGAGATGGTTCCATCCACCATAGCAAAAAGCTAGCAAAACTTCCCACCGTTTTGAAGCAGGAAATAGACAAAAAGTGTCACACGAGAATATCCTTTGTCCATCAAAGCATTGTTCATCTTTGCTCATAATAAGGCGCCCATCTCAGCTCAGTTTCCTTCTCTGGAATGACATCACTGCCCAAACATGAAGAGATCAGGAGAGGGTGAGGCTTTCCAGGGCTATCCCACTCCAAGAGGCAATACGCTGGTGGATGAAGTTGACATAGTGACTAAATATCAAAAGGAACATTTCAGAACCTCTCACAGCACTCAGTGTGGGAATTCCTGCTTCTCCATAGGACAGCTATTTGAACAAGTCTTGATGTTTGGAAAAGGGATGCAACCACATCAAAGAGCAATTTCTTGGAAGCTTGCTTTTTCCCTGGTGCTAATACAAAATTTCATGACCGTGCATATAGCTCTTGGCACGGCAGTTTATAGGCAGACGCTTTTAGTTGCAAAGGTAAACAGACAACGACAGATGAACACACTGCTTTTATTGTTATTATTGCGGGGGAAATATTACATGGTGATTTGCATTGCATTGCTTTCATTTTATTGTTCTGTGGAATTTTCTTTCTTAGCTTATTATCAGAGACTAGCCATATTCACTCTGGAATGGGTGATATGCCACTCTGCCCTGAAGGGAAGGGAAAGGATGTTAACAATGAAGAAAAAGCAAAGGAAGAGAAGAAAAAACAACTACAGGAATTAGAAAGCTAAGAGATCCAGCTAGGCCAGGGGTGTCAAACTTGATTTCGTTGAGGGCCGCATCAGGGTTGTGTTCAACCTTGGGCCAGGGTGGGCATGGCCAGCTCAACATCACTTGTGTCAGGGGCGCCTGTGGTGGCCCGAGTTCTCTGCCAGCGAAAACGGGCTCCCGAGCTCCGTTTTCGGCTGCAATGCCCTCCTGCAACTCTCTGGCAGCAAAAATGGAGCTTGTGAGGGCCGCCTGTGGCACTGCGGGCCAGTCCTTCGCTGTTTCCAGGGCCAGATCTAAACACCCCACAGGCCAGATCCGTCCCCCGGGCCTTGAGTTTGACACCCCTGAGCTAGGCTGAGCTAGGCTGAGAATAGATAAAATTCACATCTAAATGCAATCTAAGCCAAAGTAATTAGATTCTCATATTTTAGTGACTGAATTGATCACCATATTCATATTTTGTTACTGTTGTTATTAGTTGTCATTGTTTTAACTACCTTCTTCTCATTTCTTTTCTTTGTATCTTATGTCTTTTACCTAATCCAGAAGGGCTGAGTTCGAGTTGGAGTTTCGGGAGTTTTTTGGGAGTTAAGGGCTCACTAGTGAAAAGGAGGTGGGAGCAAAACAAAGAAATGAAATTATAACAAAACTAAATGAATGTTTAAAATACTTTAATTTAATTGTTAATATAATTACTTCCCTTGCATTTAATAGAGTGCAGCTTCTGTCACATTAAATTACAGTGTGTCAAAAAATATCGGAGGCAGGTTGAATGAAGTCATTCAAAGCTCTGTGCAGATGTTCCATGTATGAAATTAGGAAACAGTGCAGTTCACTCAATTTCTCAGCATATACAGTACTTTCCATCTTTTAGGCCACTCAGCTTTCTGCTATTAAAGGCAGAGCAGAGCAGAATAGGAAGAGTTGGAAGAGACCTTGCAGGTCATCTAGTCCAACCCCCTGCTCAAGCAGGAAACCCTATACCATTTCAGACAAATGGTTGTCCAATCTCTTCTTAAAAACCTCCAGTACTGGAGCACCCACAACTTCTGCAGGCAAGTCGTTCCACTGATTAACTGTTAGTTAGGAAATTTCTCCTTAGTTCGAGGTTGCTTCTCTCCATGATTAGTTTCCATCCTTTGCTTATTGTCCTGCCTTCGGGTGCTTTGGAGAATAGCTTGACTCCCTCTTCTTTGTGGCAGCCCCTGAGATATTGGAACACTGCTATTATGTCACTCCTAGACCTTCTTTTCATTAAACTAGCCATACCCAATTCCAGCAACCTTTCTTCATATGTTTTAACCTCCAGTCCTCTAATCATTTTTGTTGCTCTTCTCTGCACTCTTTCTAAAGTCTCCACATCATTTTTACATTGTGGCGACCAAAACTGGATGCAATATTCCATTATAAAATATTAACACTTCATGTGATCTTGATTCTATCCCTCTATTAATGCAGCCTAGGACTGCATTGGCTTTTTTGGCATTATGAGCCCTCCAAAATGAAGAGGTGAGGGATTCATATAGTATCAATTTCTATTCTCCAGGTGACTGTTCCAACTCCAGAACAGGGTTTCAGGCCTGTGCAGTAGCAAATATGGAGTATGAATTATTAGGTTATGCATCCATGATCCAAATTGTCCCACTATGGATCTGCATAATTCATGTCTGTGGAGTAATCACTCAGAGTTAATGCATGTGTGAGCAAACTTCATCCAACCCCCTGCCAAATTATAAAATATGCAGAAGGACTCTGCTAGAACTGTCAGAAAAAGGAAACGATACTAAAAATAGAAAAGTACATGGAAAAGGGAAGTGTTGAGATGAAGTTTCAAGGATGTACGGAATGATTAGGGAATAAGATTTCTGGAAGGAAGCTCCACACATAAGGAGAACTAATGATTAAATGGATGGAATGATTTCAAGGAGCAAAAAAAAAACAAAAAAAAAACAATAACCCTTCACACCTAGCCAAATGGGACAATAAAATAGCAGAGGTCATAATAGTGTACTAGAGTGAAGCTCCTCCAGCTTCCTGTTTAAAGCAGGAAATGTCAGCTATTTAGGGCCAAACTCAGTGCTAATTTCCTGCTCCAGCATAATTACTTTTCTCTGTGTGTGTGTCTGAAAGTTGCATCAGTTTAAAAGGAAAGACTGCTTCACTCTGTACTTCTGAGCTGGTATGCCTCTACTCCAAATGCCAACCTAATCACTAAAGGACAAAGAAAGTGGATAGAATGAAAATGTTATTCGTGGGAATTAATGATTATTCTGTTACCCTAATTCCCTTGAATGCTATAACTTACTGGTATATTTCGGATATTTTTCAACATCCAACCCATGCTATCAAAATTTCATAGCAAGTAAGACTATAGCCTAAAGATAACCCTTGCAAAATTATAGGGGCAGGGGCTTTCACATAATTTTTAGACTCTGGATTATCTACTTCCACCTATATTACCTGAAACTTTAGTTGACCAGATTAATATCAGGGGCAAAAAATCAGGACCATTTGCAAGGTTGCAGCATAGATTTATTCAAGCCTATACTAAGGTGACCAGACGTCCCGCTTTTGGCGGGACAGACACGCTTTTCAAGCATGTGTCCCGCGTCCCGCATTCTTTCCAAAAAGTCACGCTTTTTTGGAAAGAATGCCCGACAACAAACAAATTTTGAAAACAGCGGGATGTCTGGTCACCTTACTCTTGGCTCCGACACTCCACCTGCTATGCTTACTGTTGCTTTCTGCCCAGGAGTCCGGAGCGGAGGCGGAAGCCGGGGCGCGCTTCCCTTCCCCCCCCCTGCTTATTGTGGCGTCTTATTGGCTGAGATGAACGCCCACGCAATCTTAACCCCGACCTGGCTATTTACCTTCGCCTATGATTGTAATCCCCGCTCCCTCATTTGCATACCTCATTTGCATTCCCAACCAGTCACGCCCGCGGCACAATACCTTTAGCAGCCGGACTTATCCCAGAGATGAGGAAGCGGCTTTTCCCGTATATCCCACCCCGTAGCGTCTGAGTTTTGAGCTTCTCCCGACAGTCTCCCTAACTTGGTTTTCCAATGGGATCGTTTATGAGATCTAAATAAGTTGCTTGAAATGACCTAAAAACTCTTTTTTCTACTCTTGTCATTAATAAAAGGCTTATGCAAATAGAACGCTCCTTTATTGGCTAGTATCTCTCTCTGCATGCAAATCAAGCATTGTTCCACGCACGGAGGCATTATTAGAGGAACTGAGGAAGAGTCGTCCGGAGCTGTTCCAAGGATGAGGAAGAGAGAAAGCCATTGTGCTGCTACCTGAGCGCCTTTGGTGGCCTATTGCCTTCTTATCTCGCCGGGCTTTCTAATTTGCATGCCCCAGGTAGCGGTCATTGGCTGACCGCTACCTGGGGCATGCAAATTAGAAAGCCCGGCGATATAAGAAGGCGATAGGCCACCAAAGGTGCTCAGGTAGCAGCACAATGGCTTTCTCTCTTCCTCATCCTTGGAACAGCTCCGGACGACTCTTCCTCAGTTCCTCTAATAATGCCTCCATGCGTGCCAACTCCAGCGGTTCCGTGCAAGCGTAGCGGCGGCTTCTTCTTTGCTGGGCCAGGGCCGGCAGCAGGAGGCGCTGCAAGGGTTGAACGAGCGCCTGGCCGGCTATCTACAGCGGGTGCGGGGGCTCGAGGCGGCCAATCGAGCCCTGGAGGAGGAGATCGCCGCCACCCGGTCGAGCAGAGCCGGGATGGTTGGCCATAAAGACTGGGAAGCCTGCAAGCAGCCCCTGGCCGCGCTGCGCAAGCAGGTGAGGGGAGAGTATTAAAATAGGAGGGGGGGAGAGATCCCCGAAGAGTTAAAAACTAGAGTAGATAGGATGCAAAGAAAGAAACGCGGCTGCGCCCAAGCCACTGCCGGCTCCCGAAGGGGAGACAGGAGGCGAGGAAAGGCCTCCCGCCTCCCCCCCCCCACCTGGACGCCGGTCTTTTGCCCTCAGCGGTCTTTTGCCCTCTGCGCATGCGCAGCATTCTGCGAATGCACAGAGGGCAAAATTGAAATGGGCGGCCCCGCCCCCCGTCAGTGTCCCGCTTAAAAAATATATATCTGGTCACTTTAGCCTATACACAAGAATCGGCTGAACTAAAGTTTGACACCAGAGAAGGGACAACAAAATTCAGGAGGGGTTTCACTTGTAGTGCTTGTGGAATCATCCAAAAGGCAATGTAAAATTATTATTCTATCTGATGCTCTTTTTATGTGGGAATGCAACAACTCTAAACTGAAGATGTGTTTAACTCCACCTCCCAGCTCTGCCTGATCTTCTACAGAAACATAGTGACTAATTTCCAATCCTACAGAGAGCTCCAGGAATAAATGAGACTTGAAGCTGTATTTCCCAGGTCCCATTACAGTATTGTAATCACCACACTGCACTAACATTATATTTCCTATCTGGGTGGGAGAAAGGGAGAAAATATTTTCCTCAAAAAGTTCTCTCGGCCTTTCAGAAATGTCACTTTAGCCTTTCTTGCAATTTAAGCAGAACTTGTAGGGCAGAAGTCTTCAAACTTGGCAACTTTAAGACTTGCGGACTTCAACTCCCAGAATTCTCCAGCCAGCTGGCTGGAGAATTCTGGGAGTTGAAGTCCGCAAGTCTTAAAGTTGCCAAGTTTGGGGACCCATGTTGTAGGGCCTTTCCTTATCAGTTGGAAAGTTCTGGAACAGCAACAAAAGTAAACAAGCTGACCGCCCAATTCCATGAGTTTTATTTCTGAACAATCGCACACGGGATTGCCCTTTCAACAGGCCAAGAAGTAGCTTGTGTAGGCTGGTGTGCTTTGAGGTGAGGATTTGCACATTGATGTTTATAGAAGTCTCTCTGTGTTTTTGCTTTTTGGCAGATCGAATTCAACAGAAACTGAAATATGCTATTGTACTCATAAAAGTCAGCCTGGTTTTTTGTTTTTTTGCTTGCCTTATGATGAATAATGTTCTTTGAGAGTGGTCTGGTGTTCATGAAAAACTTATTACACAGACCAAGAAGGAAGCCAAGAAGGAAGAAATGGTTGAGTGGCAGCAATCAATCCCTCCTTTTAAAAGACGACTGATCTTGCTTTTCTCTCTTGCCATCTCCCCCCCCTTTTTTTTCCAAAGTAACACTTCATTAAAAGTTTTCCAACATAAATATGCAAAACATTAGGGCACTTATATGTTGTGTGATCCTTTTAGTACTCTGGGTATCTGAACCAGCTTGAGAGGAGAGTTGTGACTGTGGGTGGTAAAACAGCAAGCCTTAATCAAAGAAAAAGGAAAAAGAAATAGAAGTGGCTGGAATTTTAGTGGGAAGTGCCTGTTAAATAGGAGCTGTAAAATGACATTATGCAGAATATGTTCTCAGTACTAGTCTCCCCGTTAAGATTTATTTGGGAGCGAGAGGTATGGCTGAGGGACAGCAGGGGGGTTACTGAAAGAAGTTTAAACATTCCCTTAAAAGGGCAAAGGTAAAACAAATATACTCCGATATTAAAATTTCACCGAGCCTGCTTAGAATAAGGAAGCAGGACTACTTCACATGGGCCAATTTTTCCAACATTCTCTGTGGCTGCTTACTCATTTGTAAGCCTTGCCACTTTCCAGTCTCATATTTTTTTTCTCTTAAAAAGTTTTGTCCACCTACAACAAAAGAGAAACTTCTTGACAGTAAGAACAATCAACCAAGTGGAACACCTTGCCTTCAGAAGTTGTGGGTGCTCCAAAACTGGAGGTTTTTACGAAGGGACTGGGATTTGTGGAATCCCAGGGTCTGCTACTTCAGGGGGGGTTGACTGAAGGTTGACTAAGACTTCCATCCTTCCAAGGTCAGTAAAATGAGGACCCAGATTGTTGGGGACAATATGCTGACTCTGTAAACCGCTTAGAGAGGGCTGTAAAGCACTATGAAGTGGTATATAAGTCTAAGTGCTATTGCTATTCCAAGATATATCTTTGTAAACAGGGATGGGTTCTAACTTACCTCGCTGCCAGTTCATTTCCTCTGGCGCCGCATGGCTGCGCCTCGTGGGTGCGCATGCACGCATGCGCAGTGCTGAAAAATCCCCCCCAAAAGCTGAAAACAAGATGGCAACTGCATGCACAGTGCTGGAAACTCGGCTTCCGCACATGCTCAGAAGAAAAATAAATTTTAAAAATTCAAAAAGAATTCAAAAAAAAAAGATGGCAGTGCCCACAGACTGGCACCGTCCGAACCGGTTCCGTGACATCATCATGACATCACCAGTGGGTCGCTACCGGTTCGGGCGAACCAGTCCGAACCGGGAGGAACCCACCTCTGCTTGTAAATCTTTCTCACTTTCTACTCTCAGCAGAGCTTATTTTCAAGGAGTGCCCTGTGACTAGACATGTTCATTCAGAAAATAGGCTGAGGATCTAGAGATTGTGCTCTCTTCTCCTGGCCTAGGCCCAGTTGTCCACAAGAATGTGAAATGGAAACAACGCTGCATTTAGTCAACACAAAACCTCCCCATATTCACCTGGGAAAGAATTCCACTTCCCTTATCTTAAGGTAAAGTAACTGACATTGGATAGAAAGTAAAACCTTTTTTTTCTCCTTCGCAGAAACATTGTGGTTTACTTATGAAAAGCATAATGGGCTTTCATTCAAAGGCACCATATGGCTGCTTATGTGATTTCTCCACAGAAATTGCTGTAGCAGTAACTAAACAAATGACACTGTGGTGTAATATAATGCCTGTCAAGAGTGCCAATAAAATGATGTTTTATTCCTCTGCTCTCTTTTCCTCACTATGTCTACTTAGCACAATTGCAAGCCACGCAGTAGAATATCTGTGGGATAGAAATGCTTCAGCTCCCAGGACAATTTATAACATTTGCAGCTTCAACAAAAGTTATCTAGATGATGGTCCGAAGGCTTTACTTGTTCAGACACTTTCCAAGGAAGCATCCTTCAGATGTGGCTACCTACCTGGCTCAATAGTAGTAACTGCGAGACCCAGTGGACAATCACTTCAATAAGAGCCAGGGGTGTGCTGCAACTACCAAAAAAGCCAACAAGGTCCTAGGCTGCATTAACAGAGAGGTAGAATCAAGGTCATGTGAAGTGTTAATACAACTTTGCAATGCCTTGGAGAAATGTCCTGACAGAACAATTAATCAGTGGAACAACTTGCCTCCAGAAGTTGTGGGTGCTCCAATACTGGAGGTTTTTAAGAAGAGATTGGACAACCATTTGCCTGAAATGGTATTGGGTCTCCTGCTTGAGTAGGGAGATGCACTAGAAGACCTCCTTTCCAACTCTGTTATTCTGTGTTGGGACTCCCATTACCAGGATTTGTTTGTTTGTTTGTTTGTTTGTTTACATCTATTTTAGCTACCCACCTGCAGTGAACTCTAAATGGAACAGCAGGAGCAACAATGACAATAACAGTATGCAAAAAATCACAATTATTTTTTCCCCAATTTATTTCACATAAACCATATAAATCTGAAGAGTGGAAAAAAGAAACTTCTTCATCTGTGCACATCATGGCATTGAAGAACTGATTCATTCACATAAATCTTTTTAATGAAGTAGAGATGTATACTCAGGTATGCACCTCTACTTAGGGATAGCTGTGCCACATGACTCATTGCCTGCTAATGATAAGGACAATACTTATGATTTTTTTGTATATATTGGCTAGTATGTCACATACACAGTTAAAGTCTATTTTCCTATTCACTGCAAATTAAGATCTGTAATCATCATACTTTTACCTACAGTACATCTCAGCAATTAGGGGAGAGAGAGGGGGGAGAGGGAGAGGGAGAGGGAGATGATAGATGATAGATGATAGATAGATAGATAGATAGATAGATAGATAGATAGATAGATAGATAGATAGATAGATAGATAGATAGATAGATAGATAGATAGATAGATAGATAGATAGATAGATAGATAGATATGGGTGGATGGATGGGTAGATGATAGATAGATAGATAGATAGATAGATAGATAGATAGATAGATAGATAGATAGATAGATAGATAGATAGATAGATAGATAGATGGATGGATGGATGGATGGATGGATGGATGGATGGATGGATGGATGGATGGATGGATGGATGGAGAGAGAGAGAGAGAGAGAGAGAGAGAGAGAGAGAGAGAGAGAGAGAGAGAGAGAGAGAGAGAGAGAGAGAGAGAGAGAGAGAGAGAGAGAAGGTAGGAAGGCAGGCAGAGACGGACAGACAGATAGACAATGTACTGTGGAGTCATAAGGAATAGCCCTGAAGGAAAAGCAAAAGACTTGCTACCAAGGCATCGAACAGATAAGCAGGGCTTGAGACCATCCCAAGGAACTAATTTGAGAAAGCATCTCAGACAAGCCCCTCCCTAGTTCACATGAAGGTAAAGTGAGGGAGAGTGAAACTTCTGTTACTATACTTGTTACAATAGAAATAGTCCTGACCTTTATGGCATTGGTTTCTTAGTCTGGTCTACCTTGTCCAGCTGACATGTACTGACTAAAAGTGAAAGTGACAAGATTGCTAATCTCTAGTTACCCTCCTGATCTCCATGAGTGCAAAGCATAAACTCCGTGTGTGGCAAGTCTAGTTCCCATGCTAAAATGGGAAAATTGTAATAAATGGGTTTTAAATCTTAAAAGGTTCGCAATATCTGTCTTTCCTAATTCGTTACTGGACATTATTGGTACTTGTATATACCGGTAGTTGTACACTACAGTTGCATTGGTTTAGTTGGATCACCATATAAATGTGATAAATAAATAGATAAATAAGCAAGCAAGCAGTTAGACAAATTGCTATTTCTTCAGACAGATAAACCAAGATCACATGAAGTGTTAATACCACTTTATAATGACTTGGCAAGACCACACTTGGAATAAAGCATCCCGTTTTGGTTACCACGATGTAAAAAAGATGTTGAGACTCTAGTCTAGAAAGAGTGCAGAGAAGATGATTAGGGGACTGGAGGCTAAAGCATATAAAGAACGGTTGCAGCAACTGGGTATGTCTAGTTTAATGAAAAGAAGGACTAGGGGAGACATGATAGCAGAGTTCCAATATCTCAGGGGTTGCCACAAATAAGAGGGAGTCAAGCTATTCTCCAAAGCACCTGAGGGTAGAACAAGAAGCAATGGGTGGAATCAAGGAGAGAAGCAACTTACAACTAAGGAGAAAGTTCCTGACAGTTAGGACAATTAATCAGTGGAACAACTTGCTTCCGGAAGTTGTGAATGCTCCAACACTGGGAGCAACACTGGAAGTTTTTAAGAAGAGATTGGACAACCATTTGTCTGAAGTGGTGTAGGATTTTCTGCCTAAGCAGGGGGTTGGACTAGAAGACCTCCAACTCTGTTATTCCAGTATATTATAAATATTTGGTGTGCTTCTCCTGATGCCAACATACAGCATATAATTCATGCTTTATTTCATCAACCCTGTCCACGAGCAAATATATTTTGATGACCAAAACATGCATCTAAGTTCGGAAACAAAATACTCATCTTTACCTAGTCAGAATAAGAGCATTGGCTCACTGAAGGAGTGAGTCCAAAGTAAAGTGCCTGTCAGAATGATCCACAAAGGAAAAAGCAAGGGAACAAGTGAAGAAACGTGCATCATGATGATATAAATTTTATAAACGAAATAAAATTAATGGCACAGGGACTCAGTTGCATCCTTTGCATGATAATGCTATAACACATGTACAGTCATTTTGACATCATTGTGGTTTGTTACAGATGTCATGTCAGATACGATCTTTTAGTTTGGGGTTAATTAATAATAAATGTGCAATCTCTTTCTATGCACAAATCTATCCTTTGCAATATTGTTGAATCGTTTGGTATCCTTACTGAAAAAATTGACTTTCAGATAGGTTTGGATCTTCTCATCTAAAGTGCAACAGATTGTTCTAATTTATTTTGCAGCTGGGTCAGGATTTATTGCAGATTTATTGTGCCTCAAAAGTACGTACAGGCCAGTTTCTATATATTTATACTTATCTATATACTGAACATTATTTTCTGGTTATTTATATCCAATAAATATTATTCCCTGCAGGTGTCAGTAATATAACTTACACGGCAGGACCTGTAGGTTTGTTTTATATCTATCTGCCTGTCCTGATGTTCTTAAAAAATATTGTCTTCTGGAGATAATGGTGATGCAGCACTTGGATTATTCACATAGATGTGATCCAGGATTGCTGATCAGTAATTTCTGTTGTGCTTTTACTAGCAAAAAGCATATATTTTGATGTTGGCGGAATTGGACAAAAGGAAACTTCCTGATATCGCAAAAGCAAGGTATTCAGAACTGGCAACCTTGCTCTAATTGTGAAGTAACAATTAAGAGAAGCTGGTTATTATGAAGTAGGGCGGTGCAAAAAGATGTGATATCTAACATAATAAGTGTAGTGTTGCTGTCAAACAACATCTTCTCAAAGGGGGATGTTCAGAAATGGAGTAAATCGGACATCTAGAAAGATGCCCTGGGTTATAGATGTCCAACCAATATCTCCTAAGTAGGCATCAGTAGGTCATCAGTAGGTCATAAGTAGGTCATGAGATATCAGTAGGTCATTAGTTCGACAAGTCTTTTTTTTCAATACAGTAGAAGAGAATATGTGTAGTTTGGGGTTGAACTATGGAGTCCTTGACGCTTGTTGAGCTTGGTTGCTTGTTTGCAGACATTCCATTATCCAATTAGATGATTTCCTGAGTACCTGATATTTTCCCCATAAGATAAGTTCAATGAAACTTACATGCAGGAAGTACTGTTTTACATTGGGATGAGCTGGAGACAGAGACAAAATGCAGCAAGCTATCATTGCTGAATCCATACTGAGCATTTGTCGAAAAATAAGTTTTATGGCTAATTATGCTTTTCTTCCAACATTTAAATTTTGCCTGTGTTTCTGAATAGCACATTATATATTTACACCTACATAAGGTTTTATTTGGAATCAAACTCAAGAGAAATTTGATTTAGATATAATCCTCTGTTTTTATATTTTAATCTTTTAAGAGGTCTGCTATGATTCCATACACTATCCCACTCACTTTCTATTTGTTGGACAAATGGTTCATTTTAAATTTAAAATAACTAACATTTTGGTAATTTGTTTGCTCCATCAACATTTTATTCTTTTCGCCTTCTGTTACATTAACAGTTTGAGGGGCCTCTACCACAGCCAAAGTTTCTAGAGGATCCTGGGTTCATGGAGGCCCAAATTTATGACATAGCATAAAGTTCAGCAGAGCTTCAAAAGTTGCATTTCCTGAGAACATTTCTATTTTTGATTATTTTTTTTACACTTTTCAAATTCTTGGAAGGATGTTATATAAAAGAAACACCAGAGTAAACTTGTTCTCTGTCATTCAGAATGCAGGATATGGAATAATGGGTTTAGTTACAGAGAGATCAATTCTGAATGAATGTAAAAAATAAGTCTAAGAACAGTTTGATAGGGGTAGAGTTATTCAGAGAGGTCTTGGGTCAGATGTGGGTTTTAGCAGGTTCTGACCAGTTCTAGAGAACCGGTAGCGGAAATTTTGAGTAGTTTGGAGAACCGGTAAATAACACCTCTGACTGGCCCTGCCCCCATCTATTCTCTGCCTCCCAAGTCCCAGCTGATCAGGAGGAAATGGAGATTTTGCAGTGTCCTTCCCCTGGAGTGGGGAGGGAATGGAGATTTTACAGTATCCTTCCCCTGCCACGCCCACCAAGCCACGCCCACCAATCTACACCATGCCAACAGAACCGGTAGTAAAAAAAATTGAATCCCACCACTGTCTTGGGTGCTACATGATTGCATGTGTTCAGCTTGATGCCGGCCAACAATCTATCAGGGGAATTTTAATTTAGATTCTTGCACTGTGCAGGGTTTAGACTTATTTATGTAAATGGTTTCTTCTAATTCTAAGATGCGGTTATCTTTTAGGCAGCAAAACAATGAGATTTATTCCTTTAGAAATTCAAATGAAGATTTGGAAAGATATGCATCTGTCTCTGTTTCAGTTAAGCAAATCCCTGGATTAGTCTTTCCTTGAAAGTGAGCAAAAGTTCAAGAGCATTATTATTGTCCTTCCTGGAATACTGCTACTTTAAATCTCTGTGTGTCTAACCACAATGACATGACTTGGCAGAGCTTCTCTGCATTCACTATGAGTAAAATTGCATTCTAAAATTCATCACACAGCCCTGTAGGGCTAAGTAAAAAAATAATAATCAAATTTTGTTAGAATTATAATTCTTACAAAGCAGAGAACCATGTAGCTCTTAGGAAAGACCTCAATCATTTTGATATGGAAAAGTCATCTTCTGCCTAGCCTGAGACAATAAGAGATGGGCTCTGCTGTGATTGCAGTCATGTTGATTCTGAATCATGAATGCAGTGCAGATAAAAAGGGCTTTTCCACTTTAAAATTTCATTCCCATCATATGTCTATGGAGATTCTCAGTAGTCATCTAGGTCATAGTTGTCTCAAAGATGGTCTTCTTCTTCTTCTTCTTCTTCTTCTTCTTCTTCTTCTTCTTCTTCTTCTTCTTCTTCTTCTTCTTCTTCTTCTTCTTCTTCTTCCTCCTCCTCCTCCTCCTCCTCCTCCTCCTCCTCCTCCTCCTCCTCCTTCTTCTTCTTCTTCCAACTGGACTGTTTTTTCTTTGAGAAAGAAGAAGTTTCGCTTCTCATCCAAGAAGCTTAATCAGTTGAAAACACAGTTCAGTTGACTTTTGAAAAAAAGCACTTTTGAGATTCCCTTCATATGAAAAGAGGGAACAACTGTTTTCCACCTCTTGAGATCACCTGGAGGAAGAACCCCAGAAATAAACTCAGATTCCCATGGTGGGAAGAAATGCCTTTAGAAAAAAAATAACATTGATCACAAGATTCCAAAAATAGTGGTGTAAGGACCAGGTCATAATCATAGTGTCTAACAACATTTGATTCAAAATGTTCCCAATTGAGGAGATTGGTTATAAAGACTCCTGGGGTGAAAATTTATCTCAGGCCTATATTACAATGCCCCTTTTAGCTTTCAAGATCCAATACACACAAATAATTAATTTTCACTAATCCTAGATAGAATGATAGTGGAGTAGGAAGAAGGATGTCAGAATCCAACAGGATTCAGAAGACTCAGGAACAGAAGGTGCTATATAAAACAAAGCACAGAAATATGTTAAATCCACCAATGTTTCTATTGTGCTTTGTTATTGTTAAAACTCTATATCGAGATGAAAAACATTTAAAAAATGGCTAAGGAAGAAGAGTTTCAATTTCTGTTTAAAGAATGGGCCAAATTTCTTTTCCTTGTTTTGTGGAATTTTACATCAAATTCATTTTCATAAACCTAAATTATTATCATCTAACCTATCTAACAAAGCAGGATCCAAACATTTTGTTGAAATCAGGGACAATTGCTTCAAGCTCTTCCCCTTTCGTATGTTTATTGGATTTTGTACAAATATATGAAAGGGGAAAAGATTACAACACAACAGTGCAACACTACTTCATTGCCTGCCTTGAACCCCTCTTCACACAACTGTACAATCTATTTTGGCTATACATACTGAACAGTGGTGGAATTCAATTTTTTACTACCGGTTCTGTGGGCGTGGCTTTGTGGGCTGGGTGTGGCTTTGTGGGTGTGGCTTTGTGGGCATGGCAGGGGAAGGATACTGCAAAATCTCCACTCCCACCCCACTCCAGGGAAAGGATACTGCAAAATCCCCATTCCTTCCCCACTCTGGTGCCAGCCAGATGTGGTATTTGCCGGTTCTCCGAACTACTCAAAATTTCTGCTACTGGTTCTCCAGAACCAGCTGAATAGCACCCCTGATACTGAGAGAGAGAGGAGAAGGTTTACGGAAGCTTTCATTAGAATAATTCTCAATTACTCTGTATTTATTCTAATAGCATAGACCAGTGATTCTCCATCTTGGCAACTTTAAGTTGTGCAGAGTTCAACTCCCAGAATTCCCCAATTCCCATAGGGATTTCTTGGATTTGAGGTCCATGCATGTCACGTAGTGAATATTGTCAGTTGTATGTGTATGCAGGGTGATGCACCCCTATCCTAATATTATGGTACATTCCAATACAAGCAGGACACGTGATGTGATCTTCTGCGCATGTGTGCATTCCTGATTCTCCATTATTCTCTTCTGCCTTTGATTCTGACCGGAGTGGTCACGATTTATTAGCAAGATGTAATTATTTATGATTTATTGTTTTTCTATCGAAATAAATATTTTCTATTAGACTTTTAATCTCGGCTTTATTTCTAAATGTCTGAATTCCAAGAAAAGATCCACATCGCCTCTATGAGATTTATTCTCACCTTTAACAATGCATTTTAAAGTTGCCATGGTTGAGAATCATTGGTGTAGACACAGAGAGCACTGTCTTTCCAGAGAAACGTTGCCAGTGCTTTCTCAGTATCCTGAACCATCTCACAATCATACCCCATTATAGGTTTGCAGATTATATTGCTTCTCAGTGGCTTTATGACTTAAATCTGATTTAAATTCTTTTTTATTAAACCTGGATTTCATGGCATACATTTGGAAGCATATGTCGGTTGGCCCCAACCATTAGAATTCCATGGTTTCTTTATGCTCCCGTGCCCTTGATTGCTCTCTCAGATATTTTTCTCATTGAATGGACACATATTTATGCTCTCATTTGTTCAATGTTGCAGTTAGTTAATGTGTGCAAATCACCTCACTGGTTTATGAGGTAGCCACAGTTGGATTTGGTATACAGTCAGTGTGATACATCAAGTGCCGAGAGGACAGGTTCTGCTTTATTGGAGAAGCTACACAGGGAGATAATGGTGTCCAGTTCAAATTGTGATGATGGGGCGAAAAAAATAAAAACAGGTGACACAATATTTCAGTACAAGGCTCCAGCCTTTCATACTTGCATCTTGATGTTGGATGCTGGTTTGTAAACCATGTGGATTATGCTGTGTTGTTCCAATGAATTTTTGTCCCTTCTGCAGACTCCTATGTTCTTAGTCTTCCTTTGACATTTACAGTAGCCACGCTTCTATCTATTCTAGAGTTCTATCTATTCTAGAGTTGAGGCTCTAGAAAGAGTGCAGAGAAGAGCAACAAAGATGATTAGGGGACTGGAGGCTAAAACATATGAAGAACGGTTGCAGGAACTGGGTATGTCTAGTTTAATGAAAAGAAGGACTAGGGGAGAAATGATAGCAGTGTTCCAATATTTCAGGGGTTGCCACAAAGAAGAGGGAGTCAAGCTATTCTCCAAAGCACCTGAGGGTAGAACAAGAAGCAATGGGTAAAAACTAAACAAGGAGAGAAGCAACTTAGAACTAAAGGAGAAATTTCCTGACAGTTAGAACAATTAATCAGTGGAACAGCTTGCCTCCAAAAGTTGTGAATGCTCCAACACTGGAAGTTTTTAAGAAGATGTTGGATAACCATTTGTCTGAAGTAGTGTAGGGTTTCCTGCCTAAGCAGGGGGTTGGACTAGAAGACCTCCAAGGTCCCTTCCAACTCTTTTGTTGTTGTTGTTGTTGTTGTTGTTATTATTATTATTATTATTATTATTATTATTATTATTATTATTATTATTATTATTATTATTATTATTATTATTATTATTATTATTATTATTATTATTATTATTATTATTATTATTATCCCTATAAGGTTGTAAACTCATAAAACAAGAACCGCCCAGATTTCTGGAATTAACTTAGTTCACAACAGAGTAATACAACAGAATTGTGAAAAACACCAAAGCAAAGCAAACATCAATTTATTCAAGGTGTGATTAAGGTAGAGTTACTCTGAGTTTCCTTCTAACTTTTACCCCTCCCTGGATTAAGGAATCTTCTGTAATGGTCCAATTCCCTCTTATAATGGTCTTGCTCTGTTCTTCATGTTCCCAGGCTCTGTTAGATATGCCATCATATTTTCTGCCCATGAATTGTACCTGTCAAAAAGTTTCTTCTGGCTACTGGCTATGCCTGAGTGGTCTGTAGAGTGATGTCTTACAATGTGGCCACTTAATGAGAAGTGGACAGCCTACGTTGCTTCATGAAGGAGTTTCAAAGGAACACTTTGCTCAAAGAACCATCAAACTTCTGAAACTCTAGTGATACATGTATCGGGCTCATGCATCCTGCCACAACAATGTTTTCACATCAGAGAATTTCAAGCTGGATGACAGCCATTCTCAGATAATTCTCATTCATAACTTAAAAAAGAAGTGGCAAATTTTGCAGATATATCACCATTATACTATAAATGCCAACCAGAGCAAAATTCTCCAGATGGATTTTGATTCTGCTCTATCCCGAGTATGATTAGTTACAGTTTTGTTGTTGCTCCTCTAAGAGTAATGACAACCTCCTTTTATGTAGGTCATAATTATAAATATTAAAATTTATCTGTTTGATACTTCCAGGTGACAGGCTAGATCCCTTCTCTTTGTTAAGTCAGCAAGAACAGGTGACTACTCGCCTCTACCCTCTATTATAATATTTATAACTTTGCAAGTGATTTCCAGAAAATTAGCTTGATTGGTACTGCGATTAATTATCATCATCATCATCATCATCATCATCATCATCATCATCATCATCATCATCATCCGCAGGTCAGCGGTTCAAATCTCACCGGCTCAAGGTTGACTCAGCCTTCCATCCTTCCGAGGTAGGTAAAATGAGGACCCAGATTGTTGGGGGCAATGTAAATATACATTGCTTACTGGTGTAAATCGCTTAGAGAGCGCTTGCACTGTGAGGCGGTATATAAATGTCACATCATCATCATCATCATCATCATCATCATAAAAATTTTATTTTACAGTCACAGACCAAAATACAAATGCAACAAAGAAAAGCAAAAGAGAAAAATACAATCACAAACAATTAACACCAGAAGCCTTGGCTAAAGGGAATTACAACGTTTTCCTCTAATAGTTACAGCTCTTAAAATTTTTTTGAAACCTGAGAAGTAATATAGGAGGAGTCATCCCCTAGACAATATAAGGCCAAATTACTAGCGTTAGAACCAGAGGGATCAGTTCCAAGAAAAGACTACTGCGACATATATATTTGTATGTACTTTGGTCAACTGTTGTGTTCAAGCTAGCATATGATTAAAAACTTCCATATCATTAAAAGCCAATGCAATCCTAGGCTGCATCAACAGAGGAATAGTATCAAGATCACATGAAATATTAGTACTGCTATACATTGTTTTAGTAAGACTGCATTCGGAATACTGCATCCAGTTTTGGTCACCGCTATACAAAAAAGATATTGAGACTCTAGAAAAAATCCAGAGAAGAGCAACAAAGATGATTAGAGGGCTGGAGGTGAAAACATACGATGAAAGATTGCAGGAACTGGCTGTATCTATTCCAACAAAGAGAAGGACTAGGGGCGACATGATAGCAGTCTTCCAATATTTGAGGGGCTATCAAAAAGAAGAGGGAGGGGCAACCTATTCTCCAAAGAACATGAGGGCAAGACAAGAAGTAACAAATGGAAACTTGTCAGAGATCTAACTAGAACTAAGGAGGAATTTCCTGACAGTGAGAACAATTAATTAGTGGACCGGCTTGCCGCCAGAACTTGTGGGTGCTTCATCACTGAAGGTATTTAAGAAGAGATTCAACAGCTGTTTGTCCAGAATGGCATAGTCTCCTGCTTGAGTTTAGACTAGAAGACCTCCAAGGTCCCTTCCAATTCTGTTATTCCATTATTCTTATTTTAAATAGTGAGTGAGGAAAATCAAGGAGACAATGGCTGTAACTTATATTGGATCACAACTTGGGTTAGATTTCCATTTCTGACAATATAGCTCCAAGTCTAATCTGAGACTCAAATTTCATCTTTTTTTTTTTAAATGTAGCTCAACGTTTTTCAGTCTGGAATTCTTCCTTATGTGTGGACTTCAATTCTCAGAATTCCCCAGCCAATGTGGGCATGGCTAGGAATTCTGGTAAATGAAGTCACACATCTGGTAATTCCTCACAAGCTGCAAAACAATACTGAATGAATAACCATCAACTCTGCATAAAGCCAATCCTAGGATTTATCCCCAGCATCTAGAGATACGGCTTGGAAAGAAGTTTGTCTGTAATCCATAGAAAGCAATTGCCAGTAAATGTAGATAATGCATGGTTATAGGAGCCAGTACATGGAAGCTTCTATATATCACTAAATTATTGGAAGGGTATGATGCTGAGGGGAAAAAAAAGCTAGAATACTGCTGTTTTTCTGGGCATCGATTCAATATGTTTAACCTTTTAACAACATAAAACAGATTGAAGAGTTGTTCTGGAACTCACAACCTATAAACTGTGCAGACTAGAGTCGCCATGAGCATTGGAGCCCAGACACAATACGCTACAGATGATGAAAGCAGGCACTTCTGATGAGACATATGCAATATTCACCTGTCTGGAAAGGAGGTTCTGTACAGTGAAAATTGAAATGAAAATGAATACGAGAGAGCAGTTTGTCTCCTTTAAAAAAAATTTAATGGAAAACTAAATTGTCCAAATGTTTTGGCTTCCTACTCTAATGGACGAGGAATTAAAATAAAAATAAAAAAAGCTTAATGGTTCATTGAAATGCACACATGCATACAAAACACACACACACACACACACACACACACACACACACACACACACACACACACACACACACACACACACACACACACACACACCAAGAATTCAGGATTGTAACAAATACTGTAAATGTACTTCTTATACAGTAAATATATGACTTTAATGTCAGTGATTGCAGTAGATTTTTTTTATATAGGTAGTCAGTACTTAATACTTATTCAGTGACTATTCAAAGTTGAATTCTAATGTAATGAGGCGGTTTGCAACTGGTCCTCCTAGCTGCAGCCCTTACAATGTCCCAATGGTCACATGATTGTGATTCAGGCTCTTGGCAACTGGCTCGCCATTATGATGGTTACAGCATGTTGCAGTCACATGGACCCCATTTGTGACCTTCACTGCCAGTTTGTTGCTGTTGTTCAATTGCTGAGTCATGTCTGAGTCTTCGTAATCCCATAGACCAGGGGTGGCCAAACTATGGTTCTTTGAGGACCTGTGGACTTCAACTCCCAGAATTCCTGAGCCAGCCATGCATGGCTGGCTCAGGAATTCTGGGAGTTGAAGTCCACAGGTCCTCAAAGAACCATAGTTTGGCCACCCCTGCCATAGACCATGGTATGACAGACCCCTCTGCCTTCCACTGTTTCCCAGGGTTGGCCCAAATTCATGTTCCTTGCATTGATAAGGATAGTCATTGGGGAAACTGGTAAGAAGTTGCAAATAGCAAATCGTGTGACACACATTTAACGATCAGATTGCTTAACGATAGAATTGCCAGTCCTAATTACCATAATTAAATGAGTACTATGTGTATGCAACAATGGGAAAAATAATACGTATTTACACTCGGATGATTCTTCCAAAATTCATCCTATTAAAAAAAAAGTATTTG
>JALIGW010000003.1:8511881-8519381 GCA_023053685.1 Diadophis punctatus similis | reverse complement strand
CTATACTCCCTAATACAAAATGTCACATCATCTTTGCTAGACTAGCCGCTAAACCCTCAAATTCTTTTTCCTGGGTAGTTACAGAGAAAGCAGATTCCCAACAGTGTTTATATGACATTATGTGATTTTGCGCTAATGTAAGACATTTTATAATTCAATTGAACCACATTTCATATTTGATTAACCATTTATCCGATTCTAAGCTCTTTGCACACATTTTTGGTTTCCTCCCCCCATGAATACCTTGGTATATTTTACAAATGTGTAAGTCAAGAACATTTAGAAATGAATTAAAAAGTATCATTACCAACATGGACGCTTGAGAGACTTCACTTTTTTACTTCCTTGAATTAAGAAAACTGCTCATTTATATTTATTCTTTGCTTTCTGTTTGTTTGTAACCTATAAGTAATACGAAAAAGATAATCTTATCACATGAATGCTAAATTTACTCAAAAGTGTTTGTTGAGAGGTCTCAGATACATTGCTGACTAAAGCACCTTTATCCACTCAAGTAACTCTAGAAGGTTAGTGAATCAGGATTTAGTTTTCAAAATTTACTTCTACCTTTTCCTTCATCAAACCCAATTTCTCTTTATGCTTAGCAATTTTCTCCCCTTTAATTGTCATTCCTACCAGTTTACCCAGAACAGTTGCTTGACTGACCAGCCTGTAATTTCCTTTATCTCCTTTGGACTCTTTAAAAAAAATTAATTTCACATTGTCTGCCATCCAATCCTTTGGCACAGAGACTTATTTAACTGACAATTTTCATATTTTTGCTGCGAGTTTGGCCTTTCCCTTCTGAATTCTTTAAGGACTATGAAATGAATCTCATCAGAACTCTAATTTCATACTTAGATGTCTCTCAAATATCTTAGCATATCTTTAGTTCTGGCCTAACCAAAGACTATAATTGAAATTGTGTCTGGGAAAGGCCTTGGGAGACAGGAGGAGGAGGAGCTGCAGACAAGGTTCAGACAAATGGCAACTGAGTCCACAGAGACATGGCAAATATCTCAACATGAATCCTCCCAAGTTTCCTGGACTGTAAATCTCTTAGACTTGCAAGATTCTGTTAATATAACCTTATAATACAGCTAGTATGTATGGATGTGCTTCTTGTCTGGACTACCTAACAAGGCTAACAATAATAAAGAATAGTGCTACTTTAGTTGTGATTCTTCCCTTTAGAAAGTCAATAGAGACTTGGGTTTCTGTCAGATATCTTCGGTAGTAAAGATGGATGCAATGAATTTGTCCATCTCTCTGCAATCTCTACATTCCTTTGAGCATCCTTTCACTTCTTTAATGCGTAATGGTCCATCTGCTTCCCTGGCTGGTTTTCTACTTTAATTACTGTATATTTTTACAAGATCTAGGTGTTCACATTGGCAAAAAAAATCAGAATACAAAATACAAACTTGGAGGAAACGAACTTGTGGATGACCCTCACTCTGTCAAAGACCTTGGAGTACTCATATCCAGCGACCTAAGTGCTAGAGCCCACTGTAACAACATTGCCAAAAAGGCATTAAGAGTTGTTAATCTAATCTTGCGTAGCTTCTTCTCTAGCAACATTACATTACTAACCAGAGCATACAAGACATTTGTTAGACCAATTCTGGAATACAGCTCACCTGTCTGGAACCCGCACTGCATATCAGACATAAATACAATCGAGAGAGTCCAGAAATATTTCACAAGAAGAGTCCTTCACTCCTCCGCTCACAACAAAATACCTTATGCCACCAGACTTGAAATACTGGGATTAGACAATTTACAACTACGTCGCCGCCAATCTGATCTAAATGTAGTTCATAAAATCATATACCAAAATGTCCTTCCTGTCAATGAATTCTTCAGCTTTAACCGCAACAATACACGAGCACGTAATAGATTCAAACTAAATGTAAAGCGCTCCAAACTCGACTGCAGAAAATACGACTTCAGCAACAGAGTGATCAATGCCTGGAATGCACTACCTGACTCTGTGGTTTCTTCCCCAAACCCCAAAAACTTTAACCTTAGACTGTCTACAGTCGACCTCTCCTCGTTTCTAAGAGGTCTGTAAGGGGCGTGTACAAGCGCACCACTGTGCCTACCGTCCCTGTCTTACTGTCCTATTGTCCTCTTTTATCGTTACTTTTTACTTATGTTTATACAAATTACTAATATCCTGTACATGTTTGACAAATTAAAAAAATAAATAAAAAATAAATAAAAATAAAAAATCTACTTTTTTCCCTTAACATTTCTTCCTTACGTTTCTCGAGATCCCCCTCTTTCCCCTGGTATTCCTTATTACCCCCCCCTTTTTTCCTGTTGGGGTCTGCTTCCTTTAGTTCTTCTCAATAAAACCTTTTTCATTTCCCAGAGGAAGGCTTCTTAGCTTTTCCAGCTTCCTGGTTACTTACCAGACAGTCATGCTGGCCTTATCTTGAACTCATTTTGATGCTTTCTTACATTGCCTGGTGTATTTCTGTTGAGCTTCAGATACTGTGGTTTTAAATTATTGCAACCAATATCCAGATACTTATCCCAAAGGTGCTTTTTCAAGAGGCAACTGGGCTTTGTTGTTTTTCTTTGAAGATGTTTTGCTTCTCAACCAAGAAGCCTCTTCAGCTCTGAAAAGCATTTAATAGTGAGTGCCATACCAAGTGCACTAATCAAACAGGTGGCAAGAAAGTAGGGGCAGTCAGGCACAACACAGGTTATGTAGATAGTAAACACAGGGTCAATCAAAATGGACTCAAATTGAGAGGGGAGGGTGACCACTCTATAGGATCTCCAGGACCTAACTCCAAGCAAAAACCCCTAGTAAGCAAGGCAAATAATGAACTAAAGAGGGATGGGAAGGAAGACAAACCCAAACACCAAATAGGAGACACAGGAAGCAAACCCAGAGTCAGGCACAAAAATCTGAAGTGCCTATACACAAATGCACAAAGTCTGGGGAATAAACAGGGTGAACTTGAAATATCAATACACAAAGGTAGATACGACATAGTTGGAATAACAGAAACTTGGTGGGACGAAACCCACGACTGGAACATACTGATAGAAGGATACAAACTCTTCAAAAAAACCAGACCACAGAAAAGAGGTGGAGTTGCACTGTATGTTAAGGACCACTATATTGCTACAGAGTTACATGTAACCAAAGAAGAAAACCTCCTGGAATGCATATGGGTCAACATAAAAGAAAAAAGAATGATATGGCCATAGGAGTATACTATAGGCCACCCAATCAAGCAGAAAAAATGGATATCCTTTTTGCCAACCGACTAATGAACATATGTAGGAAGCACACTACAGTAATAATGGGGGACTTCAATTGCCCGGATATCAATTCTGCACCAAGTGAGAAATCAAATAGGTTCCTAACCAACCTAGCTGACAACTTTGTTGTCCAAAAGGTAGAAGAGGGAACTAGAGGGACATCCATACTTACAAACAGAGAAGAAATGATAGAGGGACTTGAAACTGCAGGAACCTTGGGTGAGAGTGACCATGTCATACTACAATTCAACATAACGCAAACACAAACAATAGAACACAATGATACCAAAGTCTTAGATTTTAAAAGAGCTGATTTTGATAAACTCAGAGAGAACTTGGGAAAAATTCCTTGGATGAAAGTCCTAAAGGGAAAAACAACTCAAGAATCTTGGGAAACACTGAAAAATATGATCATAAAAGCCCAGACCAGCACAATACCGATGAGAAAGAAAAACAAGAAATCCAAGAAGAAACCAACATGACTGCACAAAGATCTCTCTGACAAATTGAATGAAAAAAGGACAAGTACAAAAAATGGAAAGATGGACACATAACTAAGGCAGAATATCAGCAGATAGCCAGAATCTGTAAAGACAAAGTAAGGAAAGCAAAGGCCCAGAATGAACAAAGACTTGCAACAAAAATCAAAGATAATAAAAAAAGTTTCTTCCAACATATAAACAACAAGAAAATAATCAAGGAAACAGTTGGTCAACTAAAGAGAGAAGATGGCAAGGAAGTAACAGGCAACAAAGAGAAAGCAGAGCTGCTTAACTCATTCTTTGCATCGGTCTTCACACAAAAAGAAACTATAGCCCAACCTACCAGAAATATAACTGCAAAAAACAGACTGGAAACTAAAGTTAAAATAAGCAAAAAAAAAAAAGTAAGAGAACACTTGTCTGAACTTGATGAATATAAATCACCAGGACCGGATGGATTAACCCAAGTACTAAAGGAGCTGGCAGATGTCATCTCAGAACCATTGCACCACATCTTTAAAAAATCCTGGAACACCGGGGAACTATCAGGGGACTGGAAAAGAGCTGATGTGGTTCCCATCTTCAAAAAAAGGGGGGGAACCGACCCAGGAAACTACAGACCAATCAGCCTAACATCAATACCTGGGAAGATACTGGAAAAGATAATAAAAAAGCAGATCTGTCAACACCTAGAAATGAGTAAAGTAATAACTAGTAGCCAGTACAGGTTTGTTAAAAACAGGTCATGCCAAACCAATCTCATTTCATTCTTCAACACTGTGACTAAATTAGTAGACCAGCGAAACACTGTGGACATAATATATCTAGACTTCAGCAAGGCATTTGACAAAGTAGACCATAACCTACTTCTTCGTAAGCTAGAGAAAAGTGGGATAGACAACCTCACCACCAGATGGATCCACAACTGGCTGGCAAACCATACTCAACAAGTAGTCCTTAATGGGTCTAAGTCCACATGGAGACAAGTAAGCAGTGGGGTACCACAAGGCTCCGTCTTAGGCCTAGTACTCTTCAATATCTTCATAAATGACTTAGATGAGGGAATAGAAGGGGAACTTACCAAATTTGCAGATGACACTAAGCTGGCAGGAATAGCTAACACCCTAGAAGATAGGGTCAAGATCCAGACGGATCTTGACAGACTTGAGCACTGGGCCCTATCTAACACAATGAAATTCAATGTAGAGAAAGGTAAAGTCCTACACTTAGGTAAGAAAAACCAAAAGTACACATATAAACTGGGTGAAACCAGGCTTAGTGACTGTGAGAGGGATCTTGGAGTCCTAGTGGACAATCAGCTAAACATGAGCCAGCAGTGTGCAGGGGCAGCCAAAAAAAGCCAATGGAATCCCAAGTTGCATCAACAGAGGGATACAATCAAGATCAAGTGACGTACTAATACCACTCTATAAAACCTTAGTTAGACCACACCTAGAGTACTGCATCCAGTTTTGGTCACCACACTACAAAAAAGATGTTGAGACTCTAGAAAAAGTGAAGATGAGAGCAACCAGGATGATTAGGGGACTGGAGACTAAAGCATATGAAGAACGGTTACAGGAACTGGGCATGGCTAGTCTAGTGAAGAGAAGGACCAGGGGAGACATGATAGCAGTGTTCCAATATTTGAGGGGCTGCCACAGAGAGGAGGGGGTCTAGCTATTTTCCAAAGGACCTGAAGGCCAGACAAGGAATAATGGATGGAAACTGATCAAGGAGAGATTCAACCTAAAAATAAGGAGGAACTTTCTGACAGTGAGAACAATCAACCAATGGAACAGCTTGCCTTCGGAAGTTGTCGGAGCTTCATCACTTGAGACTTTCAAGAAGAGATTGGACTGCCATTTGTCAGAAATGGTGTAGGGTCTCCTGCTTGAGTGGAGGGTTGGACTAGATGACCTACAAGGTCCCTTCCAACTCTGTTAATCTGTTAAAAAAACCTTCACTATCCCCTTTAGTCCCAGCACTGAAAAGCAGTCCAGAGAATAGAACCCATCAGAAGGAGTCCTTACAAAAACATGTTAAACATAATTGTACAGGTATCTGATGTGATTCTCCTTAGCTGCTGCTTCCTGTCTGTTAGGAAGCTTATGATCCACTTACAAGTGTGTTCAGGTATCACTAGCTGGTTCAGCTTAGTTAGAAGAGTGTCTGGAATGATGGTATTGGATGCTGAACTAAAGGCAAGATTATCAAGAGAAGAGAAAAGACATCTTAGCTGGGAATACAAAGCACTGAAATTAATTTGGATCAGAGGTGGGTTCCTGCCTCTGATTGCCGGTGCGGTTAATCACTGAGTTCGGGGCAGAGCCGAAGAAGCTGCTCCCGTTCGCGGAACGGGAGCTTTCCCCAGGCGCTTTCCCCGCCCGCATGGATGCCGCCAATTGCGTTCTTTTGCCCTCTGCGCATGCGGAATGCTTTGGGCATGCGCAGAGGGCAAAAGAACGCAATTGGCGGCATCCATGCGGGTGGGGAAAGCACCCGGGGAAAGCTCCCGTTCCGCGAACGGGAGCAGCTTCTTCGGCTCTGCGCCGAACTCAGCGATTAACCGCACCGGCAATCAGAGGCAGGATCCCACCTCTGATTTGGATTCATATATGAATGAAGGCATTATTTCATTGTGTTACATAATTTTCAATACAATGCACATTTAAACACACACACACACACACAAACACACACACACACACACACACACACACCAGTTTCTCTTGCATGAATATACACATTTTTTCCTTTTTCAAAACAGCAGCATATTGTATGTGGGAAGAGAGGTAAGCATTCATGTTGAAGAAATGTGTAATGTGTATGTATATAGGGGGGGCAGTGGTGGGTTCCTACCGGTGTGGTCCACTCTGTCATTCCGGTAGCGGCCAGCAGGTGATGCTATTTGCACGCAACAGCTCCAGTGCCGTCTTCCCCGGTCTGTTGCGCGGCACCATCTTTTTTTTTTGAAATTTTTGGGCTGATGTTGCTTCCTGTGCATGCACCGAAGCAAAATTGTGCAAGGGGACGCGCGTGCGCATGAGATTTTGGAGCTTTTTTGCTTCCGCGCATGCGCAGAAGCAAAAAAAGTGCCAAAATTGCATGCACACGCGTCCCCTCGCAAGATTTTTGCTTCCGTGCATGCGCAGGAAGCAACATCATCCCAAAAATTCCCCCCAAAAAGATTTTAAAGACTTTAAATCTCCAAGCTGCACAATCTCCTCAGAAGAATTTCATAGTCAATGCATTAAAAACAATCAAAAGAAATTAGCCGAGTCACAGTCCTTCTGTCCTTTTCCCTTCATAGATAATGAAAGCAGGTAATCAAAGATCATCATAGATAATAATAAGTAATCATAGATAATCAAAGCAAAAGACCTGAAGAATCAATGCAATATTAATCATTGAAAATAACAGATCTTCCCTAAAAGGAAGGAATTTTTGTTTAGACAAAACTTTCAACTTAAATGAAGGTTTGTAGGACTTTGAGGAAAGAGATAGTACATGCATATTAATGTCTAAAGCTTCAAATAATTGCTGTGTTTTTCAAATGGAGAATGACAAAACTAGAGAAAAACATTAGAGAGATACTAGATGACAGCAGGTCCTCAGCTTCCCTCTATGAGCTGTACATATGGGAATTACTGTGGCGGCTGTGGAAACCAAAAGGATTTTCAAATCCTTTGCAGCATTGAATTAAAGTCCAGTTTTATCAATGACCGACCAGTCC